>JAGPOW010002173.1:6668956-6685674 GCA_030014935.1 Caiman crocodilus | reverse complement strand
CCGGGCCGGGCCGGGCCGAGCCGAGCCGGGCCGGGCCGGGGAGCAGGGGGCAGCGCCGAGCCCGGAGCCGTCGAGGTGCGGGGGTGGGGACTGGGCGCGTCCTTAAACGGCGAGCGGCGGCGGCAGCGGCAGCGGCACCCCGGCGGGGCCGGGCACGGCGCACGGCACGTGGGGGCCACTGTGGAGGCGTCGCGGGAGGCGGCCCCGTGCGTCCCCCCGGGGCGCGGGCGCGGGCGCTCCCGCCGCAGGTAGGACCGGGACCGGGACGGGGACGGGGCGCGGGCGGCCGCACCATGCGAGCTGAGGGCTGGGTCTTTGCGGGCGAGGTGAGAGGTTCGTGCGTTCAACTGGCCTACAAAGTCCCAGTTCTCGGCTCCCAGCACCGGCGGCCGGGCGCGGGGCGCGCAGGTGGGCGCGGGAAGGCGGCGGCTGCGTCACAAAGGGGCCCGCTGCCCTGACGTCACGGACCTGCTGCGTCATAAAGGACCCCGAACGCCGCGCGTCAATTTCGCTTCCTCCCCGCGGCTCCTCTTCTTCCCGGCGGGGACGCGGGACTCCCTCTCGCGCACCCCACCCACCCCTTCTAGTTCCTCCGTACGGACTGAACTCGTGAAGCAGGCTTGGGGGGTGGGAGATGACTTGTCCGCTCCGCAGCACTCGGCAGGTCTCGGGGGGCCCTTCCGAAACTGGACTTGTCCCCTCCGCTCCCTCGGCGCTGCTTGCAACAGTCACAGGAGCGATTCGGTGCTTTGCAATGACAGGCCGCGGTCCCCAAGCCCTGACCCCCACGCAGGTTTCTCCTGACACGCCAGAAGTGTTCCTGGCGGGCGCGCGTGCATGTGCGTGTTGAAGTTACGGGATCCTGGGTATAACCTGAAGCCAGGCCTCGATGCTTTATGAAAACCCTAGTGCTAAAGGGAGAGTCGGATAAAACCGAGCACTAAGAGCCGGTCGGGAACTTTCCTGGAAACCAAATTTCAAGGGAGATTTTTTTTTTTTTTTCCTCCCTATGGATTATTAGGCTTAAACTAAATTAACTTGTAACGAAATGGCAGCGATGTGAGTCGAATCCACTGCCCTGAAACGAGGGGGACCTACGGCAGTTCGACCGTGTTGGAAAATAAAAATTAAAAAAAAAATTGCAGCGGGCATATGGGGCCATCCCCTCCCGTCAGGTTTTCTGCACGGCTTTCCATTGATTCAGGGGGGAATTCAACTTGGAAAAACTTCTGCTACGGTGTGGCTCAAGGGGGAAATGCTGAGCATTGTTTTTTGGGTTCGGCATAACTCCTTTCTGAATCCTGTCCTACCTTCATGCAGGTTTTTAGAAGTCACTTTTATTTTTTCTCTTTTCAAAACTGCAGTTGTGCATTGGGGTTCTTCATTTTATCTCTCTGCGCTCCGTTTCATGGGGCTAGTGGACATTGTACTTCCATCGGGACGTTGTCTTTATTGTAAAATTTATAACGTTTCAGAGCCTGCCAGGCTTTTGCCAGGTTACCAATACCTGAACTATTTTCTGCCAGCCGTATTTATTTATTTTACCGTCTTTTAAGTGTCTTATCATGTTAAAAAAAATGACTCGTGCTTTTTTTTGGGTGCTTGCTTCCTTGGGACTACTACAAGTCCCGATTTTTAAAACAAGGGCTCAGCACTTTTGAAAACTGGGCCCCTTTAAGTGCGTCCGCTTGAGGCTCCACAGTTCCTTAATCACTTTTAGAAAACTTTTTTCCCCCCCTTTTTTTTCATCATGTCACTCATCAAGGTGAAAGGACAGATTATTTTTTAGCACAATCCATCTGTTTGGCTTACGTGGGTGCAGTTGTTTAGAGCCAAGAGCACTCAAGTGACAGACGAGCTGATAGTAGAATGCACTTTTTTCCCCATTAGTCTTCATTACTCCTGTGTCTGTTTAGACTGCAGCGGTGCGCACACTGTGCAAACCACTTTCCAAGCCCGTTCCCGGCCCCAAAGAGCATGCAGTTTCATACGTTCATTTTTCAGTGTCATTAAACGGTTCGATTTAAACATTTTGGCTTGATTAAGATTCAGGCTCGAGTCAACGGTTCCCTCGACTCCTAGATGACTTTGACAAATGACAATGTAGAAACAATTGCTTCTTTTAGTAGAACGTAGTGCAAATACTAGACCCGGCGCAGTAAATATGATTTTTTTTTTTTTTTAAAAAAAAAGATGTTTCGAGCTTTTGCTGCGAGTTGTTGGCAGTTTTCTTAACTGGTGATTTGCTGTTGATCTCTATTTCATAACGTCCTTCGATCTCTGGGTCACAGGCTCCGTGATATTTTTCTTTTTTTTTCCCACCCCCCTCTCTCTCAATCTGCTAATAATGGGGCTTTGTTTTATTTTCACTTCTAAACTTTGTGCCTCTTTTGCTAATCTTTCTCAGCGTACAAATAAGCTTTCTTCGGCAGTCAGAGTTGACAAGGTTTACTTCACAATAACCTAGTTCTGGGCAAAGCTGCAAGGCCTTCTCTCCATTTATCAGGGCCTTAGCTGTGAAGTTTATTGCACTGCAAGGGTGACATTTTCAGCCTTCTGAAAGAGTTGGTAAATATTTGGCTGGTCCTACGCCTCCAGCACAAAATGGGCTGTATTTTATCTGTGATAAGGCCTGAAAGAAAAGTATCTGAGCACTAAGGGCTTGATTCATTGAGCAAGAAGGGTGGGGTCCAGGCAGGATATTCACTCCTTGAATGGCAGAGCAGAAGTAAAACGTTTGTTTGCAGAAAGTTTGTTTAAAAACTACTGTTGCTCCATGTTTGCAAGTAGAGGCCTTCAGGCGCAGGGCCCTGGCAAGCTGCTGGTGGGATGAGTTGCCGGAGTGGGGGGGGATATACTCCGAATTTATGAATTCATGCCGCGGAGGGGGTGTGAGATCTGGGTTGTGCTCTGGCTCTTTTTGCTCTGCTGTTCGGTACAGGAGAGGGGCCAGACTTTCCCGAGAGCTTGGGGTCCCACGGCCCTGGGAGCCAGCCCTGTTCGGGCCGGCCAGCACCCACCATGCATCCCCTGCCCCTCGCCCCGGGGGTCTCGTGGCACGCGCAGAGCATGTGGTATGCGAGCTCTTTCTGCTGGGCTGCTCTAAAAGCAATGCAGCGGCAGGCCACGCAGGGAATGGCCGAACTTCCCTGGAAAACGAGGCGGGTCGGGGGGTGCAGCCGCTTTGCAGTGGCTCCTGGTGACTGCCCGGTGCCCCAGCCCCGGGGGTCTCTTGCAGAGGGATGAGAGCTGGGGCCCACGAGCGTGCGGCATGCTGCTGCCTCGGTCAGTCACAGGATTATGCTGCCACAGTCACTGTTACCCGAGCGCCTTCCCTCTAAATGCGGGAGCGAGAGCGGGGTCTGCGTAGGCTCTGTTTCGGGTGAATAACCCGTTTAGCCCAGGGGGGTTGTTGGCTGCTTGGTTTTTTTTTAATTTGCTGCTTATTGCTCGGGGAACCCAGCAAAGGGTGGTGTCTAACCACGAGCAGGAGGATTCCCGGGCAGTGTTTGTATGGCCACAACGGCTGCTCTTCCCGGGCCTGGCAGAGATGCCCAGGCTTGGCGGACCAGGGGGGCCACAGATTATAACAGCAGAACCGCGGGGGGTGTCCTCCACTGCAGCGCCCCGGGGACCACTGCTCCTCGCCTTCAGGCTTCTTCTTCCAGGATGGCGGGGGGCTCCTGAAGACGGTTGTGGGGGGCGATCACGTCCCACTGTCCATAGCATCACTCCTGGCACGGTCCCAATTATACCAGTGCAGTAGTAGCCAGTCTTGCAGCTGGGATGTGCTCTCTTATGGGGAGCCGTGTTCTTGTATGCCGTTTTAGAAAGCTTCCTGTATGACCACGGCTTCTGGGTCAGCTACAGATAATTAAAACGCAGAGACGACAGTAGTGGCTGTGTCATTGTTGGTCATGGTGGGGGAAGCAAACCCTGCAATGAGGTATTTCTGGTCCCTCTTGGGGAATGGAGGGTAGGGTCCAACCTGCGCGAACTGGGGTGATGCTGCTGACCTCCCGCATTAGAGGTTTTGGGAGCTGGGACTGAGAAGTGCTGCATGGGCTTGACCCCATTTGCATTTCGCTCAGTGGAAAAATGTCCCTTAATTAACACAACGCCAGGTCAAACCCCACAAAAGCAAGCTGCCGTTGTCTCTGCAACTGCATTCCCAATTGTCTCTCGGCTTTGGGTGTGGAATTTCCTCGAACGAAGCCTTCAGAAAGGCTGCTTTGCTCCATCGCTGGAGAGCACAGTTTAAAACACGGCTGCATTTTAATTTGCTCGGCTGCTTGTCAGACGTTTTCACCGAGTATCTAGAAAGCAAACGAAAGCGATGCTTAAGCCCAGGGTTTTGTGTCTGTGGGGAGGGGGAAAAAACTTTAGCCAGCTCTGTGCAGCCCAAGCTTTTGAATGCTGCACTATTCACAGGGTTAAACTCAAATATGCAAGTGCAATAGTTTAAGGAATAAATTCCAGAAGCTGTTTAACTCTTGGTTTCATTGCCGAGCAGTGATCAGGTTGAGTTAAGCAGAATTGCTATATGCGAAACCATCTGGAATAATATCATATTTCCACAAAAAGGAATTTTCTTTAGAAAGAGCAACGATGTGCTGATATTTGAGAGGATGGAGCTAATAGCAACCTACAAATTCTGGAGAACCAATTAAGAATTTCTTCGTAAAATCCTGGGACCTTGTTGGGTATCTTGATTTTATTTTATTTTTATAGTAACGGACTTAAAAAAAAAAAAAAATCCAAGCTCCCACCCCCCAAAAAAGAAACCGCAATTGATCTTGAGCTTGAACTTTCTCAAGTGCAGGGATCGATGGGAGATCTTGGTGTCGAGTCGCACGACACAGCTTTGGACTTCATTCCACTTAACCAAGTCGTAGGAGATGTATTTGGAGCTTTTCTGGCTAGGTGATAGTAAAAAAAGCTTTGGGGGGAAAAGTGGCGTTTGTTTATTGTGAAACAATAATTTGAGCATGGAGCAGCGTGAATGTGTTTGATTTAAAAACACTTTGAAACGATTTTGATGTTTCCTGCGAGAAAGCACTTCCTTTCTCCCACTTGAGAATCTCTTTTACAATTAAAGAGGTAACGTTAAAGCAGTTTAAAATCTAAGCGAGGCTTAAATATATATTTTTTTTTTATTGCAAAGTCAATTAGGAATATAAATGTGTAAGGTACAAGTGTGGTGATTAATTTTGAGGAAATTAGTGTTAGGAGAAGGAGGGGGAAAATTTGAATGCAAATGCAGCAGCTGTGCACTACAGGAGGACCCGCAGAGAGGTAATTTAAACAAAAATGAATGTGTCCACTTCAGGGTTATTGTGCAAGGTAAAGAAAAGGGAACAAATAACACGACTAGTGAAAAAGCATTTTTAGATATTTAAATGTTCTGCCTTAATGTCGTTGTGGGCTATTCAGTAAGAGTTAATGGCTCTTTTAGAAACAGTTTTTCCTTTCGGCAGTGTCCTTTTGAAATGACTCTGTCCTATAGGCCAGAAACACAATTTGAAAATATTACATTTTATAAAGTAACTTGCACCTTTTTAAATGACCAACCTCTGAAGTACACAGAGTAATTCATGTAGGGTCTATTTTCACCCACACTTCCCAAATCGTAGTTAATAAAGAGCTTTAAGAGCTTCACCCCGCGTAGCTACCTCCAGCGTTACAACAGAGCAGCTTCACCGCATCGTTTTATAATGTTTGCCTGTTGCAGCTCGAAGTGGTAAATTGAGATTAGAATTGCGTTACTCAAAGCCCCAGACTAAATTTAGCTCTCGGACACACAAACTGCATTGCTTCAGCTTCATTGGAAGAGTTTGGTTCACACGTAGCATAGCTGAGCTCGTTCAGCATCTCCTTGGGGAACAAATTAGAGCCTGAATGAGGACATTCACGCACATTGATGACATTCATGCTGTGCGGATTTGGAGGCTCTGCATACATCCAGCCTGTAAAATGTACGCCATCTCTTCCCTCTTCCAAGGGCTTTTATTTCATTTCTTTATCAAGAACCATTAGGGGCGACTTGGACGCAGTGAAACCGGGCTGCTTTGACACCAGTTCTCCGCCGAGACCTTTGCAGAGGTAGCACGAAGCTGCCCTCTCTGCAGAGCTCTCTGGAGTGACTCTTCCTGCGGTGCTCGACCGATCCACGGCCTTGTTTCATACGCCTTTATTTTTAAAAAATGGAGGAGTCGGGAATATGCTGGCTCACCAATATGCAGCATTATGTAATACAGCTTATCTGGGGTTTGGCACGTGGGCCTTTTTTTGAACTTTGGGATAATGTTACCCTCCCTCCCGCTTCCCCCCACCCCGTTTTTTTTAACTGTAGCTTTATCACAAAACATCTGGTTGAGAGTTCGGTCTTGAAAGATCACTTTGGATTTTCTTTCCTTGCGTTGTATTGCCTACAGCCCAGCCTGGGATAGCAGCTCTCTAGGGAATGACCCCGTGCTGGCAGGCACTTGTGATGTGAAGTTTCTCCACTGAGTGTTTGCTGACCTTCACCAGCTGGGGATCTGACCCGCTGTGCACCGCTTTAGGGAAGAGTAATAGTCTCTGAAAATCCGCCCCAAATCCGCCTTTCTAACCTGTCCATAATGAATATTCTGTTGTAAAGGTTTGGTAGCTCTGGATTAGCTGTACGAGGCTGTACTATATATAACCAGCGCTCTGCTCTTTCACTGTGAAACACGTTTTCCAAAAATAAATATTTTCTAACTAGATCCTAGTGCTCCCTTTTAACGCCCAGTCCTGATCCTCTGGGGTGGAATGGTAAAGATAGATATATGTATTTTTTAAAATAATTAGGCTTTAGCAACATGTGCCAGGCTGTATCGGAAGCTGCTGTAAATGGGCAGAAATGTTGCTGGCAATTGAGCGGGTGCGTGTTGCTTGACCCAGCTGTCCGCGGACCCGTCTCGTGGCTCTTTTTCGGGCGTCACGGTTCCTTTCTGCGTCGGGTTAAACGCGGTCCGTCCTCCCGACGTACCGTCCGAGTGCAACCTCCCACCCGCTGGACTGATTTACCCCAGCCGAGGGCATGGCCCAGCGCGAGGGGGTCGTACGCTGTGCCGTCTGCAGCTCCCACGTTCCCGGCACTGCAGCAGGCCTGCTGGCGTCACCGAAAACGGGTGGGAATGAAAGTGAACCGTTGCAAACCGATGCTGTTGATGAGCTTGAGGAACGAGCAGAAAGGGAATCGGGCAGCACAGGCTGGCAGGTCGGGATGCCTCGGAGGTGGGCTCTGCTCAGACCCGGGGCACCTCGGCCTCCTGCTCCTGTTAATCGCTGGAGGAGACAGGACCACGGGCTCTGGCCTCTGGATCGGGTTTTTGGCCCCCCCCAGCAAAGGGTATCGCTGACTTCAGCAACAGCTGCAGGAGGAGCAGAGGCGATCTGCTGGTTCTGCGGTGCCTTTACTGAACTCACAACTCCCCTCAAGCCTAGAGGGAGCTGGATCCGGCCCTGCTTTGCTAACTAGCACTCTTTGAAAGGTATCAAAGGCTTTTTTTTTTTTTTTCCAGGCCTGGTAAGTTCCTGGAGAAAAGTAAATCACACACTGACACCAGAAAAAATGAAGATTGCATAGGTCCCAGAGAAAGCACTCTCTTGCTTGCTGAGGCTTTTGCCTTGGGTTTCGACGCCACCTCGGTACCTGGGACAGGCGCCTTGCAGTTGTGCACACACCCTGGAGGAACTTTATGTACCTTTTGCCTAACCCTTATGTAAAACTGGACTCCCTTTTGCATACCGCTTTTCCATATTTTTAAAGTTACGTAGGTAGGAAACAGCTTGTCGCCGATTGTCTCGCTGTCTGATCGCTGAATGGAGATCGCAGGCAACATGGCATATATGTTACTCGCGCGTCGGCTTTACAAAATGTTTCCATGATTCTTCTGCCATCTGTCGAAAAGGAAGAGTTCATAAAGTCCCTATTGCCTTTACTTTAAGGATCGAAGGTCCCTGGTAGTAGTAAAGCCAAATGTTCGACGATAAATTTTACGGTGTCTGCATCAGTCTGGTTTTATTTAATGGCATTTAACAGCGAGGGTTGAGACGGGCCCTTTCTGTAACTTTTACAGGCCCATTTCTGGACCCTGAATTGAAGCCCAAAATACAGTGTTGAGAATAGGGCTAGAAACCCAGTGCCTGTCCAAGGGGCCAACAAAGTCAGCAGGGTGAGACCAAAAGGAAGAAAAGATCCACGTTCCCCCAAATGTCCAAGCGGTGTAATGCCATTCGAGCAGCAGTCGAGCCAAGCAGATATACGGTCTAACAATACACATTTTAACAAAATTGTCTTTAGTTAGAGAATCGATTAAAAACTTGTAACAAGGCAACGAGGCCTTAACTAGAAGTTGGCCCAATTAAAAAAGAAATAAAATGTTCATCCGATTGGTAGTATGACGGGAGAGAGACTGTCGCTGTTCTGCGACTCCTCTCCAGACATGCAGCATTTCTTTCTTGCCTTCCCTGGTGAATAAATTGCTCTTTTGTGAATCTGACAACACGTAACATGTGATTGGAGCAGTTAAAACAGTCATAGCCACAATTTATCAATTATCGGCTCGCTTGTCTTTCCTTAGAGCCGCTTCTGTTGGGAGGACGTTTCCTGCAGAACAGACACAATCCTCTTCTCTAATCCCGCTAATCAGATGCCTTGCCCTCCGGGTTGTCCATTGAAAATTGATTTGCGCGCGCCGTGCACTAATTGAACTCGCCTGGGCCGCCAGTGTTCAGGGGGTGGTTGGAGGCAAGAGAAGCGGTTTCCTTCCCCGCTTCTGGCTCAGTCCAGCCGGGACTCTGGAGGGGTCGGGAGGATTTCTTATTGAGCCGGCACTTCGCTGTTTCATCCCACTCCTCTGTTTTAAGGAGCGGAGCTTTTTGTGGCCTCCCTTAGTTGAATTTCCTCCCCCTCCGATTCCCCCCGCACCCCCGACCCTGGGAAGTGGCTAAGATTTGCTGCTTTTTTTTCCCCCCCTCTCTCTCCCCTGCACTTTATTTTAAGCTGGGAATAACTATGTGCTGGGGAGGCGGACGTGTACAGCCAGAAAAAATACTCGCTACATCCTGTAATATTTTGAGTAATGAAATGTGAATTCACACGAACGCGAAATGGATGTGGGATTTATTGACTGCAGAGTCTCCACTTCTAATATTTACGATGCGTTTATTCAGTTCGATTGATAACGTTTCCTGGCTTCTTCTGAGGCTCTCGACTAGCTAGCCAGCCGCGAGCAAACCGAACCCCATAAGCCCCTGCGAAGGAAGTAGGTGTTATTATCATCTCCTCCGCGGCGGAGGCATGCTTTGTGCCGCGTACGGGGCCCGTCGGCAGCAGAGGTGGAAGTCCTGAAGCCTGGTCTTCTGCTGTCCTCGGCTCTCGGCCCCTTCCTGTCGCGCATCGGTCTTTTGAGGGGCTTGCACGATGATTTATTTTTACGTGACGTGGGAATAGAATCACCTTCTTTTTCTCCGTGCAAGGGGTATGCAAGGCGGACTATCCTGGCCAAGAAGGAGCACCAGGGGCTGGTGCCAGAGGTGCCAGGTGTGTTTGCTTTGGCTCGCTGCAGAGAGGAGGATGTGGGAACGCTGCGTTTTCACGCGCAGCTGAAGGATTTAGGAACCCAAGTCGACTTCACGCTAGAAGGGCCTTTTCCCTTGTGCGTCGCCAAAACGCAGTCTCTGCGGTAGGACAGGCTTATTTGAAGCGTGACGTCTCGCCTATCAAGTAACCGAGACCCCACAGGTGTCGAGCGACGTTGCTTCCTCGGACATGTTTTTCAACCTTTTATTTGCAGTTCCTCGCCGCAGCCCCACAAAGACTCGAGGGCGTGCTTAACCTTTTATGCATAGTCTTGCTCTCCTCGCCCTGCCTGTTGTCTTGAAAAAACCGTGTGCGTGGTGGGGCGGGTGCTGGACTTGGCTAAAGTCCCGAGCTGATTTCCAAACTCCAAATGCCTTTGTGTGACTTAGTTTTTGCAGGGATGGGCAAAATACAGCCCACAGGCCAGATCCGGCCTGCTAGGTGGCTGGATCTTGCCTACAGCTGCCCCTGCGGCGCTCCGCGTGGGGCCAAAGCCCACCCGCTCCCCCGGGCCGGCCCTGGCCAATGCGCCCCGGGCCTGGCGGGGCTGTTCCTGGCCCACGACAGCTGAGCAGAGCTCCCCACGTGGCCCTCAGGCCCAAATAATTGCCCACTCCTGCTCTAGGCCCACCACTTTTATTGCTGGATGACGTTAATAAATAAACTAACACGACTCGCGGTTAGTCCGTTTTGGCACCGTGCCATCCAGGTAACCTGTGCCGGGAAAAAGCCATTGCAAGGAAAGGGTCTACTTCAAATGAGATTTCAGGTTCCTGCCAAATCTTTTGGGACTGGTTTGGGGTGGCGGTGGTTGTTTTTTAAACCGGGCTGCAGCGGTGGAAGGAGGTTGAATAAACTGCTTTCACTTATCGGGCCTCCAAAACTTCGGGCAACGGGGAGCCTGGCAGTTCTTGTTGGATCCAATGAGGTAGGTGCTCTGATCTGGCAAAGCCGTACGAGTACGAGTACGCGTAGCTTTTGCGCGTGAGACCCGTTGCATCCTGACGCGGCGAACGAATGCGGCGGGCGTTGAACGCGAAGCGCACGAGAACCGCCCTGCGTGCGCGCGGCAGCATCCGGGGCTCCTGAAAATACGGGCGTGCGGTAAACCGGTGAATCAGTCGGTGCCTTTTTCCTTGGGGTTCACAAAGGCTCCTAAGGAAGGTCGGTTTTGCCCGGTCGGTGCTAGGGGTGAGCCAGCCTCTTGCTGCCTGGGCTGCCAGCGCAGGGCCGTGCTCATTTGCACTCTTCAGGCGTCCTTAGTTTAATTAACTGTGGACTTGCAATTAATTTGCCAGACGCTTTCTCTCTACTCCTTGCTTACTTACCATTTTTGCCCTTCTCAGCACTTCTGGCCGATGGAAACCAATGACGTGGGACTGCTTCTGAGGGCAGGGGTTGAGCCCGCGTTTAGATGAAGCGGGTGCCCGCGCCTCGTGGTGAATCGTGACTCGATGCTGCAAGCGGCAGCCCGATTCAAGAGCAGCCGTGTTGACGGAGGCTGGTGAAGCAGACGCTGGTGGTGGGATTGCAGCCTGGCGAGCACAAGACGGCCGATAAATTCCCAGGCTGGTGGTTATGAGATTTTTATCGGGTATCTTGAAACCTAAATGAATTAAATGAAGTACACGGCAAGGGAACCTGTGCACCAGGCTCTCTCTAGCTCTGTGCCAGCCTATGCCAAAATCACTTATTTAGGGTGGACTTGCTTTGGCGGCTTCTGGGGGATTTGGTTTGCTCTCCACCAGATTTGCTGGCCGGGGAGCAACGCTGGCATGGGCCCGAGGCTCTGTTTCCTAACCCGTGGCAAAGCCAGCATCCCGACTGTGCAAACGCTTCGTTGCAGTCCTGCACCACCCGTGTCCTGTCATCCAACGAGGGTGTAATACAGCTGCCTCTGGAGGGGCTGCTCTAGGGTTGCTGCCGTGACTCCTTGATGTATTTAACATAATTCATCTCATTTCGGGACTGTAGCCTCCTTGCTCTGTCCTATTGGCGGGTGAATCCCCTGCGCGTACATCCCATCCCAGTGGGGAGAGTTAGCTGAGCATTCAAAGTTGCTATTTAAATTGCCGGCTTTTGCATGGGTGGGTATTGCGTGTGTGTGGTGTTGTTTTTCCTCGGCGGGCCCAATGGAAAATCGGCGTAGTCTGTTTGATTATCTCAGCCTTACAGATTTCAGAGACACTGTCAAGGTTAACTGGGCCCAGATGTACCCTCCCGTAAAAATAACTTGGGCTCTCCACCTCTTTTGATGAGGCTGTGGGGGGCATGCCCCGCAAGCACGATGGGGATCCTGGTTGTAATGCAGTGGCACGTGAGCCGTGCCCGTCCTCCCCTTCCGCAGGCAGTCTCTGCCCCTGGCCACGTGCACGCCTTCGGGGTTGTCTGAAGGGGAGCCCAAGCGGCCACTTGCACGAGAAGCTGGGCTCCGTGCAGCCGAGTAGGAGGGCGCCGCTGGAGCGGCACAAAGCGCAGAGCAGGAGTGGCCTGTGGGCTGCGTGCGGAAAGCTGCACTTTCCTGCATCGCTCAGTAATGTGCGTGCAGCTCTCCCTTTTGGGGGCATCTCCAGACCGTGACCACGCTCAGCGGGCGGGGGTCTTCGGGCCCGACCCCGGTTCCCTCTGCTCTCGGAAATGAGGGTTGCAGAATCGGCTCCTGGGCTTCCTCCAGGAGAGCAGAGGAGAGGTTGGCCGTGGTATTTCGGTGCCCTGCTTGGAGGATCGTTGCTCCGAGCAGTGAAAGGGTGGAGCGCAACCAGCTTGTTCCTCCCGATGGCTTTGCTCCCGGGGACGGCTGAGCAGAGAGGCACGGCAAGCCGCACGAGTTGTGTGCGCGCTGCCCCGCCAACCAAACCACAATGGAGAGGTCTAATTTTAGTTCTCTCCTCATCCCTGCCTGTCCGTCCCTTGAAGCCGTCGCCTTTCTGGAGCGGGGAGAAACTGCCAGGGCTTTAAGCTCGAGTCCTCTGTCCGCGTGCCGTCCTGCAGGTCTGGTGCCACGGCCCTTTGCTGCAGCGACGGCCGGAGGCACGGAGCCGTCTCCGTTTGCGTGCGCGCCGGGGCTCCTTGCATAGTCCTTTGGAGAGCTGTAAGAGGTAGATTGGCCCAATCTGAATTTCGAGAACAAATTGGAGACAAGGCTCTATTCATAAAGGAGAGCATGTCCTTGCAGGGCCTAAACGCCGTAGATAACTGATTTCTGGATGCGAGCGCTGCCAGCATCTCTCCAAAGATGTCCCTACAGGCTGCGGCCGAGCATCGGCTGTTTTCTTGCCGCGGTGTCCATTGGCTCATTCAAATGAGAAGAAATGGGATGCCTTTATAGAGCCGCTCAGAGCATCCGCATATTATCAATGCCTCTAAAGCCAGCTCTCGCTCCCGTTTCATCTCGGTCGAGTTCTCCCGCGCGTTATCGGGAGTGGGAGTAAAGCTCTTTGGTGGGAGCAGGTCGGGCCCTACAGAAAGGGCCGTCTCTTAGGCTGGCAAAGTGGTGTTGGTCCGCTGGCAATGCCGCCTTACCCCCGTGGAGCACCTGGCCCTTCGTTTGGTGGCTCGCGCACGCCGTTCTCACTCGCCGCCTTCAAAGGGAACCCGTCAGACATAAGTGCTGCTTTAAAAAGGACGTGGCCTTGTATCTGGGACTAAGATCTCACTTGGTTAAGGCCGGAAGAGTTGTCAACAAGGGGAGTCCGTGGTGACCCTGTGCGGTGTGCTGGGGGGTCTCTCCCCTCGGCCCCCTGGTTTGCATGGCGCTGGGCTGAGGTCTGGATCCAGCAAAGCACCGTGACGCAGGTGCTGCCCCGCGCGGGATCCCAGCCCGTGCCCCCGTGCTATGCTGCATGCAGGTGCCAGCGCTCGGGTATGTAAAGCTCGGCGCGTGCTGGGATCAGCGTCGCCGTCTGTCCAGCGACCTGCCTGGGGTTGGCGGTGCCGGAGAGGGATGCTGAATCCTCGGCCTCCCGCGCTGGACGTTCCCAGGGGCAGGGACCACCCTCGTCACTCCCCGGAAAGGGCTGACCGCCGCGGAAGTAAACACTAAACCGTGCTGGCCCCGCTCAGGTTGGGGACAGGTCCCCCTTTGACCCGAGTGCCAGCGAGGTCCCTGCGTCTTTCCCATCCGTCTGTGCCTCGCGTGCGACACGTAGACTGCAGGCCTTCGGGGCAGAGACCTGCCTGCCTTCCTCACCACTGGGACCTTACTTTGCCTGGGGTCCTGCGAGCGTCCTGGATGCTGCTGCTTAACAAGGGGTTGCCCACGTGAGTGCAGAGGAAAGGGCCCACGGGCACTTGTGGAAATCCCAGCTGCGACCTCCTCCTCCTCCTCCTCCTCCTCCTCTCTTAATTTTGGTCCCAGCACTTGAGTGACGCTCGTCCTCCCGGCCGGCTTGCTCCTGCTCCTCGCCAAATGAGGCTTCTGCTCCACGAGTCGCGCTTCGCCTCTCGCTGCGCCCCGGGTTTGTTCTTCGTTGCGGGCCCCGGTGTCGTTAACCTGGAGACGCCTTTCTTTTTTGAAGCTGCTGCCATCGTTTTCAAACAAGATGCAAACGACGTTTTGCTCGCCGTCCCGACGTGTTGCTATTGCTAGGGCAGGGCGCGAGACTTTGCTGGCATTGGGCTTTCAGGCTCTGAAAGACCATCTGAACACAAGAAGTTGCGTGTCCGTTAACAGCGAGGGCCCAGCGGACCTTTCTGCCCTCTCGTTCCCCGCTAGTGCGGGATGCCATCACTCGCTAGCGACTGTGGGAGGTGTTAGTTTAATATTATACTCGACTGGGGTCCTTGTGTGCATGCAGAAGCCAGTCATTTATTTACCTGGCATGCAAAGCAAGCGCCCTGCTCTGCCAGCTGCGTCCCTGGGGACGGTGCTTGACCCGCAGCAGCCCAGCACGAGGTGCCGTCCCGTGCGGAGAAGGGCGCTGAGCCTGCCGCGTTTTGGAGACGACCGTTAACACGCCGGTTTGAAGCGGACTCCGGTGCCGTGCCTCGAAACGGAGGAGAAGCGGAAAGCTGGTCCGCGTGAGGTCGGAGCGCTGTCCCTGTGCAACCCTGGGCACCTCCCTCAGCCCCGATTTCCCGTGTGAAAAGGGCTATTGAGACCTGCCTCCTGTGCAGGGAGGCTTGGAGGGGGATCTGTGTGCGCGCGGGGTGCTGGAGGACAGATTTAATGCAGAGGAGCAAGAGGAGGTGTTTGGGGGGGTAGAAATCGGCTCAGGACTCCTGCCAAGTCCACCCCGTCTCCCCCCTCGCATGCACGGTTGTTTCAAGACAGCGGGCATGGGGAGAAGAGCAAGGTGTCCATCTCGCACGTGGGTCTAGGCTGGGATTTTTAGGGACCCCTCCCACTCGGCTCAGGTGAAAATCACTTTGCCTGAAAGCTCTCTGGGGAAACAATCTGCCGCTGTCGTTGCGTTTTGTGCAGCGCCCGGCACGTGCCCGCAACCAGCTTATGATGAAACATCTCAACCCAGTTGCTTCTGCCACTAAATCAAAAGGTGACGGGGTGTAGGGAGGCCCCGCGCGACTCCCCACTGCTGACCCCGAGCGTTAGGACCGTCTGTTAGCGGACGGCAGTTTATCTTCCAGTCGTCGCACAAATGCTGCAGCGGCGAGTGCAGCGCCGGCCTGCAGCCTACGCCCTTTCTTCCAACCAGTACGGCGGTCCCCGTTTGCCCTGACCCTCGTGCATGAATGCAGGATCCCACTTGTTTGATTTCTTTTGCACCTCGTCGGGTAGCGGACGGTTGTCTAGGAGCTGCAAGGAAGGCCGGGCGGCATTTCTGCCTAGCGTGCGAGTTATTGCACCATAATCCACAACCACGTCGTTGCAGCATTTGGCTCGCGAGGAAAAGCCGAGGCTGACAAAGCACCTCCGGCTGGGCTGCGTCTGGGGCTGGTGCCGGGAAGCCTGCTGAAGCTTTCCCGTGTCAGCGTGACGCGGCGTGACATGGCAAAGCGCGGTGCGGCTCTCAACTCTTTTCTTTGCAGGGGACTGAGTGGCAGCAAGAAAAATGAGGGACTTTCAGGGGCAGCTGTGTTTTACTAACCCAGTCATAATGCCCCTAAAAATCCTTATTGTTCTTGCAATGTTCAACTGTAACCTGCAGTGCCAGGAAGCCCGGGGGGGTAAGTACCAGCTCCGTGCAACTGGAGGGCTTGTCGTTTTGGAGGGATGTTTGCAAACCGGCAACTTGTTTGTAAAGGGCCGGGGCCGGGGCTGGGGCTTCTTTCTTTCTTTCTTTCCCCTGCAAAAGCAAATCTGGAAAGGAGCAGCTGTCCTGAGGGGTCTGATGGACAGTGTCTGCTTTATGCTCCCATCCCAAGCAGCGCTAATAGTGTACGGAGGAACCAAAACTGAAACTGAGCTATTTTATCCTCTTGGCTGATTCACCCGAGTGAAATGCCAAAAGCAAACAGACGGTGTAAAGGAGTAAGAATGTATTCACACCTACCCCCACGTACTCACGCCCCCACGCACACCCACGTACCTCCCCCACCTCACACGCGCATCCCCACACAAGCTTTTTGTTTTTTATAACTACCAGCAATCTTGTTTGCAGGACATACGGCAAAGCACGTGTGCGGGTGCCGGAGGGACCGGACCCTTGGGTGATGCAAATCTGCATTTCTGCGCTGCCGGCAGCAGAGGCGCAGTGGTTAATACCTGCTGGGATCCTGGCATGTAAATGTTTACAGCTTTTCTTAATTAAAATATTCCTGTGCACCCAGCTTGCTGGCAGATTTCAAAGCCCAGCCCTGCAGACACTCAGGCTTAGACACTTTTATGGGATTTCAAGCGACTATGCCACAGTGTAGCTTTAGATCATTAGCATTAAACAAAAACTATTCGTGGCACATGATGTTGCTGGTGTCTTATACAAGCGAGTGCTCACACAAGTGCAGATCTCCTTCCATTGCTTTCTTCTCAGGGGCTTCATCTCTCAAACCTTCACTTAACCCTTTAGCCGGGAGGAGCCAGCGATCGACACCTTTGCGAAGGTGTCGCTGTCCCCTGCCTTTTCTCCCACGCAAGGGGCCAGAGGAGCAGTAGCTGCAGGGAAAGGGCTGAAGGTGCAACCGGTATAGGAAAAGTGGAGGGAGAGGATGA
>JAGPOW010002173.1:6639636-6649996 GCA_030014935.1 Caiman crocodilus | reverse complement strand
TGGGATCCTTTGGAGGCTAATAAGTTTAACGCACAAGCCAGTAAGAAAGAGAAGATAAAGGAACCCAAATTGCCTCTCTTTCTATATCAACACCTGTTATTATTACTAGTCCTCCCTGCCATTATCCTGCCCTAACTAGCCACAGATCCCTGGTGAACATATACCATCCCACACTGGAGATCACATCTCCAAGGACATTTACCCAGTCCTGCCTGCCCCCTACCCCCAACCTTGCCAAACTCACCATCATGATCAGACTCTTACCGACACATGCCTAATCCCACACGTGCCTATTACAACATGTGATAGCTCTCATCCAGCACACCACCGTCCCACGCAGAAGCTAGATGGGGGAAATCAAATCAGCCCTAGTCTCCAAGATGAGCTTCCACAGAAACATGATAGAGGCTAAAACACCACGTCACGAGGGGGAGACCACGCTAACCAAACAACCGCTCCATCTCCGACTGCACAGTCGGCGTCCTTGAACAAAACCGACGCAAGCCCGCTAGGCAGGCAGGCCTGGGAGCAGAAAGCCATAGCTTTACTGGACAGCAGGAACTAGGGACTTGGGTTTGTGGCTAAATAAGACTTCCTTCTCACTTCTCCCTCCTCGCCTCTAACTTCTCTTTGCCCAGCGGGCGATAATGACCCACTTCTCTCTCTCAAGTGGTCATAATTAAAGTAAGCTAAAATGATTTTCTGTACTTACCCTGGACTGCAACTGCTACTTTTCCAGACCGGATGAAGGGTGCTTGACGCCTAAATGTTTGTCTAACACCTCTCTCCACTCTCCAAGCTGGCCCGACAAAGATACTACACCTCACTGCACATCTTATTTTTCCTTCGCTCAGGGTAATTCAGCGCCTTGCTGCCATTCGGGAGGTTGAGAAGGGCTTTTTCCGTCACTTTGCAGGCAACTGTAAGACTAACGGGGCTAGGTTTTTGCAGGTGTTAAGTGTATAAATGTGCAGTGAGGCACCACGCTGGGTTTTCAAAAATTCTGCCGTTTACTCCCGAAACGGGGACTCGCTACGCCAGGTCTCAGCTGCCAGCTCAGACGCAAGCCACCCGAGCAACCTTGGGCAAGTTGTTCAAGGGCAGATGAAGTACTTGGGTGTGTAAAGGTGCTGCTGGTCGTCCCATGAAATAAATGGGAGCGAGATGCTGTTGCAAATCCTACGAGGCTCCTAAATACCTTTTACAAGGCTGAGCCTTGTGTATCCAGGGCGTCTGTGGAGGCAATAGGAACTTGAACCCCACAAGCTCGAGCTCTAGGCTGCTGAGTCGACCACAAAACCTGCATCCCTCCTCTGCCACGGCAATATCAGGCGAGTTACTTGTGCTTCTGTGCACCCCTTCTTTCAAATGGGCTGATGTGCTAGCCTGCCTTCCCGAGCTGGATGAGGCTAGACTCAGCATAAAAGACTAAAAGGCTGCTCTGATGCGGGGGACTGAATAAACGTTGCAAATAGACCAACTATCATTTTTAGCGGGTACGGCTGCCGTAAGCGTCTGCAAATGGCAGAAGATGAGCTGGGATAAGAAGGGCGCGTTTCACTTCTTCTCTCCTCTAAAATACTTTGAAATCTTGGAATAACTGGGTGTATAAGTGAAATCTGCCCTCGGGCCTCTCTGCTGTGAGTGACCAGAGCTTTGCAGAGCATCCCCTGACCTTGGCAGCGCTACAGGAGTGGGCTTTTTCCCCCCTCCCGAACAGCAATCTCTTCTTGAACAGTCCCATTGCTGCAGGAAGCACAAGGCAGCCTTGTCTCCCAGGTGTCCGGACCTTCTTTTCAGGCCTGTTTATTCCTTCACTCACATTTATTTTTGGCATTGAAAGAGTAACACAACTCTGCATTAAAGGGACAGTGTGCAGCTGAAAATTGTGGTTGGACTCCTCCCTCCCAGGGAAAGGCAATGGAAAAGCCCCACTAAAAGTCGCAACACTGGCAAAACCTGGTTGCTCCCAGGCACAGTTCTGCTCTTCCTACCTTGTGGAAGAGGGAGACAGTGCTGATCACTCTGGGGCACCCTTGGTTATCACCAGCAGAAATAAGATTAAAATCAGGCTGAAGGCAGCTGGGCTTGTTTGCGCACTGAATAACAAAAGCCTCTCTCATTTACACTGGCCTTTTATTTGAAAGGATGATTCTCAAGCAGGGTGCCGTGGGCTCCTCTTAAGGGTGACACACAGTGCCGGGCAGAATTTGCACGCTTCGGTGTGCAAACTGCCACACGGGATGCACACGATACACCCCAGGTTTCAAATGGGACTCCACGGTGTCAAAAATGTTCTGCCCTGCCGTGGTCTTTCCGAGGCCTTTGCACCAGAAGACTTGCTCAACTATTTTTCTGCAAAAACAGTGACAACAAAGAGGTGTTTTACAAGGAAGGCCTTCACTCTTTAACAAATTAGAGACGCACTAGTTTAGCAGAACCCCAGACCTAATTTTCCATTGTCCTGCTGAGTTGTTTTAACTGTGATTTTAGATGCCCATAGCCCATTATGTTCCAGGTCACTCTTTGAAAAATCCCAGGGCTTCATTAATACCAGGCTAAGAAGCGGATTCATAACTACCAGCACACGGAGGAGGCAGCCGCTCTAATAAGATGAGCCAGCTTTATGGGGAGAGGCTGACAGAAACCTGCATCAAGATACAGAACGAGCAGAAAATCCAGGGTCTTAAATGCACAGAAAACAGCCTTAAGCACGGAGGCAGAGATCGCCAAACTCATGGGCCCAATTCTGTCTGCTGCCACCAAAGTGGAGTAAAGGTCACAAGGTCTGGTTCATCTCTCGCTTGCACCAATATTAGACTTTGCTCTCCGTGGAGATGCTCCCTGATTTATGCCAGTGTAACCGGAGCAGATCCAGCCCATGGGCTTCAGCAGGAGCAGGACTGTGCCTAAGAGACAGAGGCAGCAATCACTGGCCACGTCAGAAATCGAAAACTTAAGGGGAGCCTGGGTCTGTCTTGGATTCTGAGCATGTTCGCTGAATATTAATGATGCATTAGTTATAGCAGGGTAAGTGCTTCTGGAGTCCTGGCTGACTTTGGCAAGGGGCACTTTGAGAAGGATAAAACAGTATTTTCTTTGCTGAGAGTTTTCCACCAGTGGTAAGAGGTGCCCTCTGGGACACGCAACGGACTCGGGATTGTCTTCGAAGGACCGCCGGGCTCAGGTCTCACGCCGCTGAACTGTGAACCGAAACCCCCACCCCTGCTACATCAGCCGGAGCCAGACTCTGCGCGTGCGGCAGCAGCCCAAGTGGGTCTGAGGCTCACGGAGGCAGGGGGAAGCAGCCTTCTGGAAATGTTGTGCATGTAAAATACCAAAAAAAGGGAAAACAGAGGCATTGTATCAACCCTGGACACATTGAGAATTCAGTCACGTTTGTTCAGAAACTTGCAGCTTCCTTGCAATACCAATAATGATTATTTATAGCCCTCTCCATGAGGAAATTAGTCAAGAAAAAATGAATGATTATAATGTAATACAGTCACCACTAGGGAGAAGTCTGGCTCAAGGAGCAGACAGCTAAAATACCACAATATTTTTCTATCTAGAACTGTAAGGGTTAGTGTAACTAGCATTTGTGTATTTTATATATAAGTCCCAGTTCTTTTATGACTAATGCCCATTTAACGGCAGCTGAACTTCCCTGGAGTTTCTCCTGGCTTACACCCATGTGAGATGAGGTCCCAGACAATATTCTGTTTATACTTCGAATTCCATCGCCATTTGCTAACGGAGATCTGCAATTCGGCGGCAGGAGGGGTTGGAGATAAGGGAGCTCTAGATGGCACACTGGGGGGTGACTCTTATTTCCATCGCAGCAGCACTGAAGAGGAGCTGGGCTCTGCACAGCCCCATGGTGAGAGACGGTCGTGCCCCGAAGAGAGCTCATGACCAAACTAGGTAAAGAGCGGGGAGAAAAGAGAGACAAAGAAGGGAGAGGTGCGAAGTCATAGAGCAGAGGCAGGCATAGAGCCGTGGCCTCCCAATGCCTGGCCCTCACCCCACTACTCCATGCTGCCTTCCTCGCCCCTTCTTTGCCAAACAGCTGTAAAGTGTGGATGTTGCATGTCCTCAACTGAAACCCCAACCCAGGCTGAGAACACCTCGTGTAGGTAAAAGTGCTTATTGTGCGCACGGATGGGCATTTCGTACCCGTCTCCATGGCCATTCCCAACCCTACCATTGACTGACTGGTCCCTGCTGAATCCAGCCTCTGTGCTCCAGGATCCCTCTGCCTTGCAGCTGGCCTTGTCCGATGCTCTGACAGTTCGATGGCTTAGCTACGGCGTAACTTGTACCACGTCCCATTCTCGTGCGCAACAAACATTTATAGACCCATGTCTGGAGGAGACGGCAGCCTTTAGAGGTTCCTGCCGTAGTGCAGCTAGTCATACGCTGTTCGGTGCTGAAATACAATGCCACCGTTAATTTACGCACAAAGAAGTGCTTTAGTCATTGTAATGATAATGTAATGGAGAGCAGTCCATTAACGAGGATCGGTTGTCTGCAATAGGCAAATTATTTTCTTTTCAAGTTTCCATCAGTATTAAGATATATTCATTATCTCTGTTTTATTCCCTCCCCACCTCCACCCCACATCCCTTCTTTATCTGATTTTGATGCATTAAAGGTACCAGTTGGGGAAACTGAGCCAACTCTGCTCTCTCTTCCCTGGAGGTAACCTCAATGAGATGACTGGAGTTTTACAGGGTAACGGGAGGGGCGAATTGGACTGACTGTGCTTATATGTTCCCTACAGAGTCACACTGTACTAGTCTGCACCTAACACAAAGGCTCAAGATTAAATGCAGTGTGTTTTCAAGTGGTGAAACACCCTAGCAGCAGTTGAAAGTGAAGTGGAATTCATAAATGCCTTTTTCATCTTTATCAAATTGCTACGAGGTGCAGTTATGTTCATTAATGATGTCCTTTAAACCACATTGTGAAATTCCATTAACAATAAATGCTTTAAAAATGTATGACAGGCCGTAACAGCTGATTTATTGGAGGCTAAAACTATTAACAGTGTATGCAGCCTGAGCATATTTAAGGCTATTGAGCATGCTGGAGAGTGCCATATGATGTATGAATACATGTACTACTTAGACAGTGTAAATAAACTTTCTTCCTGGCTCTGATGGTTTGAATTAGCAAGGTGCCCCCCAAACTAACAGCATTTCTCTCTGGGCTTCTCCGCCCTACCGAAGTCCCTTAAGCACCTGTCCTACAAGCAAGGGGCAGACACTTATTGCCCACCTCGGGGTTTCTATTCAGCACCGTAACGCCCAGGTGTAAAGTGGCTGTTTTTAATCAACTGTGCGAACCTGCAAGAGATGATCAATCCCTTTTACTACCAGTCCCTTCTGCCGCGGGGCACAGCTGCTTCCCATTTGCAGCCCAGAACAATAATGCCACAGGCATCCCAGAACTGCTGCATCATTCGTTCGCTGCCTGTGACCGTGTCCTGCTGCCTCAGCAGGCGGATGCTTTTAAAGATGCGCTTTCTTCTTTGCCCAGGAAACTCTGAGTCAGAGATGAGATGGAGGCAGCGGGAGGGTGCGATAGATGCAGGCACAGCGGGTGACTGCATGATGCAGCAGTCCTGGACTGCTCCAGGAGGGAGGCAGGGAGCTAGAGAAGGCCAGCATTTCCTCCTCCACGCTTCTCCTCCCATTGCTGATCATCCCCCAAATCTAAAACTGCACACACGTGCTGCCCCACGGATGCCTCGGGCAGGCGTCCCGTGGTTTCGAATCTGCTGTGTAAAAACGCCGCGTGATGATGGGCGTGCAAAACTCCTTCGAGCTGTGTAGGGTGAATTCACCAGGGGTGAGCAGGCAGATCTGTCGCGCAGGATGACCGGCGCTCAGCGTCCGCTTGGTCCTGCTGCGTGCCCCACTTACAAGGGGGGAAGAGGAGCCAATTAGCGGCGGACTGCATCTTGTGTAACGGCTCACACACCAGCTTATTAGATTGATTATTTTCTGTCCCGGCTGAGGTTGCAGCTCTCTGATTACTTCTGACCGAATGCAACTAGAAAACACGTAATTACATGGGCCAAGGCACAGATAGCTGGCAGCTACAGATGTTTAATGCTTCACAAGTGAAAACATGAAGTGCATCCCAAGGAAAAAAAAACAAAAACCTTTAAGTATGTGTTTATACTCTGTGACATTTTAATTCAAGCACTTACACTCTTCAGGCCAGTGTAAACTGCTGCGTTTTTGAAGGGGAAACGCTAGATGACGTAGGGCACAAGAGTCCTTGTCCAGCTTTGGCTAGTCAGACAAAAACAGCAGGTGGGACACTGCTTGGCACCTCTCGAGCACTGTCATCCCTGTCCTGGTTCATCTTCTCCTTGTTCCAGCGGTGAAGAAAAGTTGGGATGCCCGGCAGTGAAGGAGTGAGGGCAGGAAATGGGCCACTGAAAAGGAGAGAGGGGCCGATAGGGAAAATTAAGAGATGGACTCACCACGGAGGTACCCAGAGATGGGCTAAGGAAAGGAGATGTGTATCCCCTTTGGGAGGATGGGCAGAGACAGCTGAATATAAGGTGCTAAAAGAACAGGAAGGCAATCGGAGTAGAAATATGGAACGAGAGCGAAAGACTAGCAGGCAGCGTTGAGGGGAGGAGAGACCTGACGGACAGAGGGAAGCAAGCGAGGGAAAATTGGGAGGCCTGTAGACTACAAAGGAAAGGAGGAGTAAAAGTAGAGATGCATGCAAGAACCAGCTGGTGAAACTGGGCCTTCGTGCACCTACCTCGGGTCTCGTTGGGCTCCCCCACTGAAAGCAAGGGCAGTAAGGCTGGGGACACCAGCCCAGCCCTGCAAAACTGTCACTCACTGCCTGCTTGCCAGCCATCAGCGGAGCAGTTTGTCTCGCTTTTGCTGACTGCCTGGTAAGGGCCGCGATTTCCATGTCTAAGTAAAGCCTGAGTAGGGGTGAGAGGCATCCGTTCTGCTGGTTAACGTGAAATGTTTGGCTTGTTGGCACGGCTTGTTTAGTTTGGCTCTCACCATGCAGTCGCTGTTATTAGAGTAAGCAATAAAAATGCATTAAATACTAGAAACTACATTAAAACAACATGGAGCCTGCATCGCCCACCAAAAACAGCAAGGGGTTTCAGTGCTGAGACAGCCATTCGCTCCTTCAATCGCTAGGTTGCACTTAAGGATGGTGGAAGCAGCATCACACCTGCAGGCGGATGGAGGGGCAGCCTTGTGGGCAGGGGCATCGTCCTGGAAACCTGGGTTTGATGCCGGGCTCCTGCCACTGACGTCCTGCGTGGCTGCTTATGCCAGAGGGGAAGGTGGGGGTTCAGCTTCCCCAAACCCCCAAACTAAAGTTGTGTCCACACTACAACAGCACTAGGGCAGCTAAAGCTCTCGGGGGGAGACCCGACCTTGCTAGCATTAAGGACATTTCTGGCCCCAGAGCAACCCCAGCGCCCCCGGAGCTGCTTTCTGCCAACAGCTGCATCCACAGGGGGTTTTGCGGGGGATGATGGTTTCACACGCCTGTTCGATTCAGCACTGTCAACACCCTGTAACACAGAGCAGGGATGGGGCCTGAGCATGCTTCAAAAAGCTGGCCCCAGCTTCAGCGACGCTTTAACAGCCCTTTGCACCCCAGTTTCCCCACCAGTAAAGGGAGGAGGCCCCTGCCATCTCCTCCGTGCATGTTGTGCAGGTGGAGCCATGACGCTTGCCAAGCACCCCGAAATCCTCAGCCCAATGGTGCTGTGCTTCCATGGCCTGCTCCGGCTGCCTTTTGGGACTAGTGTTCAGGCTCTCCTGTTTGCAACGCCACATCCTGTTAAACACAGTTACCTTCTTTGACATGGGTAATGGTCACGCCGCCAATAATTAGATGCCTAATTAGTCCATCCATTAATTATTCACATTTACAGGGCTTGGCTTTATTACCTATATTGGTAGCATAACATTCAGTGGTCTGACCCGCCAGCTGGATTTGGGAAAGGCAATATTTGATTTTCCCAGTGTCATTCTCATGAGGATCACGTTATTCTTGGACATTTTTTAACCGCCATGCCTAGCAGCCTCCTGTCTGCCGTGCCCCGTAGGTACCACTGCGGCTCCCCAGAGCCCGTGACCTGCCTCGCCGTGGCTCACACTTGCAGAAAGTGCTACGTGCCTGTCGCATGGCAGGGGCAGCATTCACGTGAGCCACTGGCTATGGCCACAGACACAGCTTCATGCCATAGTTGCTTTTCTTCATCTTTACTACTGCCCCAGCATTAAAAAGTAGACAGGGATTGCTCCCACCCGCAACTGGCTGCGTTTTGCCAACACTCTTGCTGTCGCGGCAGTCTTTGCACGCGGCGAGCAGACAGCAGGTTTTGAAAAATCAAACAGCTCTGTTTTGGGTCTGACTCTTCCCAGCCCCCAAACCAATTCATCTGTAGCGCCCACCTCTTGGAGGCCCAGCTCCCTGGGGCAAACCCAGCCTTTTTTATTTGTCCATCCGACATCAAATGGTGATGATCGCGGATTGGGCTTCCTAAGCGCTACGCAGCACGGCATATGAACCCCAGCATCCAGAGAAAGTGGGAAGTCAGCCTTGTTGGCCTTCTCCTGCTGGCTGGCAGTGAGCAGACATCACCACCAGCTCTGCAAAGCACGTGCACAGCCAGGTGCTCCTGGCAGCTCCACAGGTCTCTGCTCAACAGCTGTGCTGGCAGAGCCTAAAAGGCGCCCTGGAAAGGCAGCAGCTGCTGAAGGGGCAATGACAGCCTGCAGTAGGCACAGAAGGGACTACCGATGCCTTCTGGAGGTTGGGGGACACGGGCAGAAGTCCTGCTCCGTTTAGCAGCATAGGCGCTTCACAGACACCCAAAGCTTTGCTGGCAGAACTGTGCAGGGCAGCTCTCGTCTTGCTCCGGAGAAGGACGCAAAGCGATAGATGTCCCGTCGGCCATCCATCGATGCAGTTCAGAGGATGGGCTTGAGGCAGGCGGTGGGAATTACAAGACCCGGATCACCAGCCTGAGCAATGGCTCATGTCCCTCCCAGTGGGCTCCCTTTTTCGGGGTGGGGGGAAACTGGGGGTTAAGATGCACCAGCAGACCTCACAGGCAGGGAACGTATTGCTGTATGCTTGACCTCTTGCAAGTACAGCAATTGTTTACTATCCGCAGAGCGCTCCAGAAGGAACTATAATGTGATAATTATAGAGAAACCGTCCTAAAAATATATTTCTGATGCATCAGCAAGAAACCCCAGCAGGCCCCTGCAGCTGGCGTGGGAACATGCGAGCTACGTCCAAGCTGCAAATCCAGCCACGCATTACAGCTTGCGCAGCTGTGCAGACCCCGGCGGAGCGCGCTGCACGGCGGATGACTTGCAGTTGTGAGGAGAAGAGCAAAAGGCAGCAGAGGCGGACAAACTACAGTACCTCTACCCTGCCTTTCCCGAGCATGGGTGGATTTGCTACATGCTGGGAAGGAGGTAAAATTTAGGTCCATTTTCCACCTGGTTAAATGAAGGCATAGAAAAGCCAACTGTTTTCAGCGGAAGCTACAAAGCAGGATGCGGCAGCTCCTTGGGTGCCCAGGCAGGGAGAGGCTGGGGCTGACTTTCAGGAGCACGGAGCATGTTTCTGTTATTAATTATTATAATTATTTCCACTAACATGGTAGCAAGGAGCCCCAGCAAGTGTCAGGAGCCCGTTGCTCTAAAGTGCATGAACAAACACGTAGCAACAGACTGCCTGAAATCAGAGCCTCCAATCACCAAGTCTAGCCTAAAAACCTGCCCCAGAAACCTGGTGCCTCAGTTTCCCCATCCGTGACAAGCTCTTAGCAATCCCCCCACTCCACAGGGGTGTGTGTCAGTGCTTGCTCCGCACTGCGGGATCCTTGAATGAAGGCCTCTGTAGGAGCCCAAATTATAATTTATGGCCTCAATAAAAAAAAAAAGTGCGTGTTTGACAATCAGCAGTCTGTTTATACGCCTGTGTCTCTCAGACATCTTGCTAAAAGGTCTCCAGTGCTGGTAACCGATGGATTTTGGCACAGGACGTCAAGCGAGCCAGGCTTACCAGCGGTGCTAGTACACACAGGGCTTCTGTGTAACTTTGCAGCCTGTGTTTGACTTGCCTGAACTTGAAAAGTCATTGCTGATTGATTGGCTTCTAAAAATACTTCCCGGCCACAGTTTGAAGCCCGGAGAGCTCTTGCAGATTTGGATGGAGACCTTTGCACTGGTAAGAGGCTGAGAAGATCAACATCTGCCACCTGGGCTCTCCTGCTCCTTATCTCCAGCCTACTCTTCTCGTCCACCTTCGCGGGGACCAGCAGAGTTGGGCAAAGCGC
>JAGPOW010002173.1:6608803-6622065 GCA_030014935.1 Caiman crocodilus | reverse complement strand
CGGTGAGATAGGGCAGAGGAGCACTGCCTACCTCCTGGCATCCAGTGAGCAGAAACCTGATAATCAAACATTAGGCGTTAGAGGAAGGGGTCAGAGGCAGACGTCTGCAGCCGGGTCTCTGGAGAGCTCCTCGCTGAACAAGACGGGGAGCGGACACATTTATGAGCAGACAGCGCAGCGAAGGAGACTATCGGAGGCCAAACAAAGCCCGGGCCAGCGAGCAGCCGAAGTTCAAAGGGAAGAAGCACTTGTCAGCTCCCAGGCAGGCGGCCGGCAAGGCTGCGCAAGGAAGGAGCACTTCGCAGCAAAGCTGTTTCCGTCCAGGGATCCATGCGACCTGCCGTGACAGTGGGAAGAGGAGGCAAGAAACTACAGGAATCCAAAAGCAGTTTCAAACGGCAATAAATTACCCAACTTCAAAGCCGGGAAGCGTATATAGGGGAAAGTGTTTACGCCCAGGACTCTGCTTGGGGAGGGTCAGATAACAGATAACGCTGGAGCGGGCTGTCAGGGCGATGAGGAACGTGCTGAGGGAAAGCAGACGGCGTACCCTGGAACAGGGGAGAGCACTCTGCGGCGAGGGCCTCGGGCAAGCGATAGCTTGGCGGAGAGCGAGCCTCCAGCCACCTCGGTGCCTTGCCCCACCTCTGGGCGCTAAAGCGAGGAGGACGCCGATCCAATCGAGTCCCCTTGCCAGTCGCCGAGACGGGGAGCCTGCCCCCCCTAGTTTACAGCCGTCTCCGTTAGGAGTAACAGCTCGAAGTCCACGCGGCTGACGGTGCTGCAGATGATCAGGGAAATCGGAAATCTGCCAAAGATGATCCAGCGTCTGTTAGGTCATGGCCGGGAGAAGGGAGCTCCACCGTGCCAAGCTAAAGGCTGTGACCGCGAAGGGAAGAACCCAGTGGCCCTTTCGGTTCAGGATCCAAACGGGACGTAACCTGCAAATCAATCAGGACAATTAGGCACAGGCACATCCTTTCTCTCAATAAGGCAATGTGCTACAACTTGGCACTGGTCTCCCCACAAAGGCTGCAGCCTTTGCCAGATTTTTTTTAAGACCTACAGGGGGTCATAATAGGACTTTACAGTGGGGGCAGGGCCGGGGGGGGAATCAAGATTTACAGATAAATCTTAAGGGATGATTAAAGAGTGCATGAGCCCGCTAGTCTATCCGTTAATTAAATGTTAATTATTCCCTTGACTTCCTATTCCTTCCGACACCCTTGGGCAAAACGTTGCCTACTGCATTATTGTGGTGTTCTTGAAGACTTTCCACCAAAGGACGAGGATGGTTTGAATTATTTCAATCAACGTTAAGGTTTCAGACAGCCGGGCCAATTCTTTTCTTAGCTACTGGCGCAAATGCAGAGCAGCTCCGCTGAGATCGACTCGCACACGCCGGCGAACCTGACAGGGATCTCTCTGGATTTATATCAGTGGAACTAGGAGAAGAGGAAAGGCTTGTCTGTGCTGGGATATTAATTGGATTAACGTTCAACTTTAAAGCACAATGACTCCTCCTGAGTCCCTTCGTGGACCTACACCTATTCCAGTAGGAGGGCCTGGTTTCTTAAGGTTACTTTAAAAATGGGCGAAGCGACAGTGGAACAAGATGCTCTCCATTTCAGAATAAGACTGTCCCCATGTGGAGTTGTTCAGAAATTGGCATTCCTAGGAAATCTTTTCCCCTTGCTATTTGAAACCTCCCACACTGTAACTTTTAAGGGCAAGTACACAAACGAGGCTAGGACCATCATTCTGCACCCTGCCCTCCGGGCACCAGAGTAACCAACCTTCCCCTAAGTGAACTTTTTAAAACTCAGCTCTCCTGAAAAGGCTTTCTGTTCATGCAGGCCATATGAAATTCTGCAGGGCGCACCTGGAACATTTCCTCCCAGCATCGACTTTTACACCTAAGCACTTGATTCATTTAAAATGAATCAAGACTAAAATAAAACAACGCGCAGTCAAGGAAAACACGCGTTTGCAAACGTATGGCCTGGTATTTCTGCGCATGCTTGACACATGAGTCAGGGGCTATCTTGTGCACTGACAGATCCAGCAGGCTTGCGGCAACACATGGGCAATATCTTAAGGGAGCTCATCTCAGCCTCACGAGAAACACCGGCAGAAACCGAAGGGCACGCAATTCCGCCCCACGCGTGCGAATGTAGGACGCTTGTCCTGCGCAATGTTTTTCCATAATGTCAGAAAGCTGCTATTCGCATTGCTCAAATCAACACATTTCCTGGAAGGCAGGTTTCTGGTATTGGGCATCAGGCTTTCTGGAAGAGACCTTGCATTCTCGGATGGCAAGATATGATGGCTGACAGTCAATGACAGCGGACATTGCCCATGCTGAAGTACTTGCCTTTCTACCGCGACACTTCCCTTGCCAACAATGGGAAACATGAGCTTGTCCACACTTGTTCAGATCAATGTACAATGTGGACTTGAAATGCAGTTGTTATTCCTGAATGACTCCGTATGTGATCACAGTAGCATTGGCATACGCAGAGCCTTGATCCCTCATTTACTTGATCCACTTTGAAAGGCAACTGCGTATACCTTTAAAACTAGATTCAGCTAAACAAGAGCAAAGCGCTCTTTATTCCAGAGATGAATTATGTAGGACCACCGTAGATATCCTGGAATATTGCCATGTCTAGACACTCCTTAAGACTTATTCTATAGGAAGAGAAACTCGATTTTTCCATAAGAGGTTCAACCATAAAGCTCACCCCCACATCCTGAAATGGGCATTCACGTTTCCTTCCCTGTATATGAGATTTCCATTCGAAAAAAAAAAAAATCTTTCAAACCCCCACAGCATACAATATAATCTAAAATCCAGGCAGTTTGTTTTCAGTGGCTTGAACTGTCATTCCTCGGATGGTTTATTAGGCTGAACTTCCTGAATGCTTTTAATTAAACTTTAAGGGCGAAAAATGAATCACCAATTAATTATGCAAGACCAGTAAAAGAAATGACTAGAAATGCACATAACATCTAACCCAAAATGACTCAATAGTCACGCTCCGACTCAGCATGTTCCTGATGGTTTAACTTGCTTTTTCCGAAGGGGAGGAGCACTCCTCCGCCCAGCACCGGGGTTACGCTGCCCAATGAGGATGCATAATTGGGAACATACCGCTCTTTTTACTTAGACTTTCTCTTTTCAAGTGGACACACAGTGATTCTGGGTCGTCACGAGTTCACAAAAGCACTGAAATATGCAGTAGCCAAGCTGCCAGAGGTTTCTGGTCTTTCCCCAGCAAGAGCTACTATCAGGCGTCTGCTGTCTCCCGACGTACGTGAGGGATAACACTTCACCACCGGTGTTCAGGCGTCTTTGGAAACAGTCACTGATCCGCACAGTCTCCCAGTGTGGGAAGTATTATTTCCCACGTAAACCACATCATGCTTGGATCCACACCCCTGTGCAAGGGAGTAAGATGGAGCAAGAAGTCCTCTTGCACCCTCTTAGACAGCTGGGCTGCAGATCGGGTAGCCAGGAGTAGGCAGGGACTGAAGTAGGAGGTGGGACTGGGCAGTGCAGGCGGGGGAGAGCCCTGACTATACCAGTCCTCTCCTCTCATCACAGCCAGCAGGCGTGGGAATCTCTCTGAAGACAGATGCACGCGGCCCAGTGCTACGTATGCCTACACGGTGAGCGTGCAAGAGTGGAGCGGTGACTTGTGAGTGTCTGAATCACGGTGTTTCCCAGGCAGCACAGCTCCTAAAATCTTCTTGCTTCTCGCTCCTAAAATCAGACTCTGGTTCTATGTGAGTTGTCCAAGACCACAGAAAGTCAGTGTTAGACCCAAAATAAGATCACAGGAGTCCTGGGTGCTGGTCCTGTGTTCAACGCATCAGCCGCTCCTAGCTCAGAGGCACCCAGGCCTCCCTACCTGGGTTTTCTGCAGGCTGTTTGCACAAGACATTTCTACCTGTCTGTATGTTCCCACGGCCCCTTAGGACAAATGGTTACCTGGAAATATAAGGCATTGGACTCGATGGTCCGAGAAGCCCTAAGGTCCTACGTCACCAGCCTACCACCATCAGCCCTGGTGAAAATCACAGCAGCTCAAAGGCTGCTCTAACTTACACGGAGCATTGCCTCCCAGAGCAGGTTGCAGCCAGAAAGCAGTGCACTCTGGGATGGCCCCAAGGCAGGGGTTCCCATGATGTGCACGATGTCTATACAGGAGCCATTTCTACCCATTTTAAATCCCCTTTAAGCTGTAAAAGTATTATAAAAGGGCTTCTGAGTAGCTGAGAACTTGCCTAAGGACTATAGAAGAAAGACTCCTTTGTCTTTTGCTTTGGGAAGAGAGAGGCATGCAGTAGACCAAACCCTGGCTGGGATAAGCTAGTTGGGGATGGTCCTGCTTTGAGCAGGGGGTGGACTAGACGGCCTCCTGGCTCTCATTCCAACCCTCGTTTTCTATGATTCGATACTCCGGAAAGCCATGCAAATATCCTGTGCCCCATTCACAGCATGCGGTATTACAGCCATCATCTTAAGCAGAATGCTCCCAGGAGTATCTCTAGCCTTCTCCATGCTCAGACGGACCAGCCACTTTGTATGACAAGCAGCGACGACCGGAAGAGGGAACTGTTCTGCTTGTTCCTCTCCTAGCACCTGACAGACTCAAGGTAAAAAGACTTTCCTATAGCAGACGTCCTCAGAAGTCTTCTGGAAGCTGCGTCATAATACTCGTCTGGCTTTTCTTGAGGTCCTGGAGCCCCGAAACGTACTTGCCGAGCATCCTCCGTTGAGCAGTTTGCAGTTAGCAGTCGATAGACGAGGAGTGGGGTGGTAAGTAGTTATGGTGGCTGACGCGTCACAGCATACGCTGAAAATGAAGACAAGAATATCGACAGTTGTGTCTGCAACGTCAATGCAGCAAAGCAGAGGAGATCCCCCCCACGTAAAAACAACAACCTGGGGGCATCAAATTATCGTCTTGATGAGTCTAGGCTGCCGCGAGCTACTGTGACGTGGGTTCATTCCTTGGTATGAAATCAAACAAAACAGCAGAGACACCGACCTGGTCTACAGCAAGCATCAGAGGGGTTTTGTTCCAGGCTCCCCTTAAAAACCAGGCACTGCGGGTAATCTACACAAAGTAAAACACACCCAAAAGTAATCTCCAGAACAGAAGCCAAGACCTTCACATATCTGTGGGATGACTTATTGCATTGCATTCAAAAGCTAGCACGCGTGGCTGCACCATCCAGAATCCCTATTGCTAGTGTCACTACCGGAGTGAAATTCTTTGGCCCGAGTTACGCAGGAAGTCAGACTGGATGAGTCTTTCTGGCCTTCAGGTCCATAGCCCTAAAGCAACGGCATACTATTATTGCTCATTTGTATGGGAGCACCTAGCGGCACTTGTCACAGAACGGGGCCCATTGTGCTAGTCTGCACTGTACAAACATAGACAAAAAGACATTTCCTGTCCCAAAGCGCTTGTCTCCTTCCTTCCTAATATACATCATGCTGATACCTTAATCCTGTCCAAAAACCATTAGGCTCGTGCATGTTCCTTTGCAAATTCTGGTTTACCGTAGAAGCCAATTTTACAGCTCCATTGGATTTTTATCAGCTTTTCTGAAGCATTTATCAGCCACCTGCATTTAGCAGTCTCTAGGTTTGTTAACCACCATTCACACTCGTCATAAAAACCCAACACAGGCACATTAAGTGCTTTTCCACCAGCTTATTTCTCTAACAAAGGCACTACGTGCTCCGGCCTGTGCCTAGTTCTCTCATTTGTTTCAAAGGCTTGGTGGCTTTATAAATGGCTAGATGTGTCTTTCTGGCCCTCTTCTCTTTCAGAGTCTCGAAGTGCTTTCTTAGGAACAGTCAGCATTTTTTGTATAACTTTCTTCATCAAAAAAAACTTCCTCTTTTCAAATCCTTTTTTTTTTTTATAACTTGTTGAATTCTTTCTTTTGGGCAAAATAATTTTATGACTCTTACTCAAGAAAACCAGATAATATTGGGTAAGAAATCCAAAAAAGGTACACAGAACGGTTCACTGAGTCACCCATGGTCGTACAGTGAGTCAACGACGGGGCCAGGAAAGGATCTCTCATCTCTTTCAACCCGCTCAGCCTGTAGGAGAGGATCACACTATGAACCGGCATAGCTGCTGTTATACCGGAGCATCTCACAGCTTCAAGACCCACGCCGCTCTTCCAAACACACCGCGTACTGGTGCCAGCACTTCCTTCACCAGCAACCTGTGACCGTGTTGGGGAACGGCTCAAACTGCGAAGGTTTGAGGCCCAGAGGTTGACCCTTTGTCAGACCTCAGCATGGATTTCAATTCAGGTCCAACTCCAATCAGTCAAGTATGTATTTATATACCAGCATGGAGAGAATAGCAGTGTTCAGTTGTCCTCCTATGTTTGTATGCCCAGGGAGAGGTTTCCAGTTACACAGATTTATTGCAGCATGACACAGATCCAATTTCTTGAGAGAGATAACTAGGTCCAGCACTTTCTGGCAAGGAGTTGAAATGTCAGTATGACAAGCTGATCGCTTACTACACCATAACTTAATACATCCTGTGCATGTTTGGGAGGATGTTTTTGATGAACTAGCAGCTTAAATTAGCAAGGGATTCTCAGCATGTGGCTGGTCTTTTCAGACGTCAGGTATCAGGATTCACCTTGAGCTGGGAGATGATCCGTTAGCATGACTCCATTTGCTCTAGCATTGTGATTTATGTCTCAGAGGTGGCTGAAGGGAAAATATCCGCAATTATTCCGGGAAAGCAGATGCTATCGGACAGACAAGATGGCACCACTAGCTTTCGGAGCACGCAGCTACCTTTTAAGTAGAACGGCCAAAAAGGTGGATCGCACGCTCTGCTTCCTGATCGTGGAGAGAAAACGTGCGATGTTTTCCCACCCCCACAAAGTGCACGCAGAGCTTCAGAGTGGGGTTTCAGTGGGTGAATGATGCTCCTGCTTTCAGACACCTGGCCTGACCTTTCACAAAGACCTGCCTGACGACCGTGCAGGGTGATGGCCTTGGTCTCTGCAGAAGGACCCTGGCCAGAAAGCTTAAGAGAAGCCCGCAGCGACTGCAGGATGAAATAGGACGGTCAGGGAGGCCTCGCCGGCATTTTGTAACAGCATAAGCTCAAAACAGAGAAAAGCAGGGTTGGGTGTGGATCCCGCATCTATCAATCGAGCTTGAATCTATCCATCTTCAGCCTGAATCAGTTCCTGTTTACAAAGTTGCTGCTGGGTTCCCCCAACTCTGAGAAGTGAAACTTTATTGGGAGCAAACTGCGATGTTCACAGCTTAGGTCCCAAGTGCTTCTCATGTTTCTTTCCCACCCTCCAAATAGAGGCTTCTGTGATGGCCAAGATGCCAGAAAATGTGCCAAGATCTGGATGTATTTTAAACAGGAGTCTCCCCCCCAAAGGATCCTGTGCAATGGCTCGTGGAGCTGCAAGAGCCTGCTTTTCTTCCTATTGCTGGCAGTCAGGACTCAGAAAGAAGCAACCCTCTGGAGACGAGACAAGAACTTAGAGAAACTCAGACACGGAATAGATAACAGCTGGTATTATCATCACTAAATATGCAGTCCTGGGAATCGACCCAGTGTTTCCCAAACTTAGATTAAAGCACACTTCTGGTCCTAAGTAGCTTACAATCAAAAGAAGAGCCACTCTACAAGGACTCTCCAAGATATCACACAGATTTGTAGAACTTTTTTGGCCGTGCCCGAGCATGAACTATAGACGTGACACAACAGAAGACAAAAGAAATCCTTTCCCAGAGACTCCTAGCAATGGCAGTGCTGAATGCCATAAGCATCTGTTAGGTAGGTAGACGAGACAGATTTCTCATTTTCGTATCCGTGCACGTGGGGGTTTGACTCCAGGAAATTCTCAGTGGAGTTGGAAGGAGTCGAGTCTAGGGATGCTATAGAGGGAGAAGCAAAAAGAGCCTGATGCAGTGGGGAAAGACATCACTGAACAAGTCTCAGAGCTGGGGAGAAGCAGGTGGAGGTTTTGGCAGGAACTTCTAACACAGACACAAAAAGCACTCATAAACCTCAAAGCAAGTGTTAGCAATGCAATTAGAGATACAGGACTGGGCAGAGGTGGGGAGATGAGAGGGAAAAGCTAAGATCTGCAAGTCGTCAGCATAGAAGTGGTGATTGAAACCAGGAGGCTGCCCAGAGCCGGGATGAAGAGGGAGACAAGAAGCCAACCAAGCAAAACACTCCTGTGACCATAACGCACGCTCCCCAGATAAAGCACAGAGCGAAATGGAGTTGATGGGCGCTTTGCCACGATGCTGCCAGGTGTCATTATTTCTCCCATTCATAATAATACAAATAGCTTCACTGTGTTACAAAGCTGAAACATGCCCCAGGTACTGCAAAATGATGAGCAGCTGCCATGGCTGGTGGTCCCCAAACTGTAAAGAAGGTGATAATTCTTTGAAATTTGTCTCCAAGTATGTTTTGCCCCCGATCTGAGATTCATGTTTGATATGGAGCAGGGGAGAACGTGCTGACTTTCAAGTCTCTCGGGGCAGACTGACATGGAAGACCACATGCTGATGCCAAAATCTGAGTAGCCAGCTCTCCATCTTAGACCGAGCTGGTTTTACTCTGCAAAGCCCAAGCATGGAGAATGTACAAATGGCTAGCTAAGGGAAATGCAAGGTAAAGTGGTGGGCAGAAGAATCGGCCACATAATAGCTCCCCCAGCATAGTACCTCTTACTTCATTCAACAGAGGCTTTTTTGTGATCTATTCCTGTTCAGTTTTCTCCTGGGACCAGATTACACGACTACTGCTCTGAATCGGGCACTTTCTGAACCATTTAAGCCTTTTACAATGAATGCCAATAGGCCACTGTATAGCAAAGAATACTTAAAGAGTTTCCAAAGGTCTTCTCCAAAACAGTCAGCACAAAAACAGAGCTATTTTTCTTTCCTCTTTTCTTCCTCAAAGCAGTTCAGTGCCAGCTGTCCACTATTTGGGCAACCCTACAAAAACAAATCTCTGCACAAACGTATAGAACCAGCGAAGAAAAGCCGTTCTGCGTTAACAAGGTTCCTCGGGCATTGTTTGTCCTGCTCTCGTTTGTCACGTGGTTGTCCGGACTTTGTCACTGGTGCAGTACTGGCTTTGCTGGTGTTGCAGAACCTGCGGCAGTGATGCTGCTGCTGCTCCCCCTGCTCTTCAGGATCCAACTGCTTTGCAGTCATACCGAGCTGGTCTAGCCAGCACTCAGATCAAGTCAGAGCTCATGAAACCCTTTCACTGGTCCAGTGGAGTCAACTGAGTTTGTGAGCTTTGGACCATGCATGATCAGCACCAGTCAAACAGGCTTCAGAGAATTCATCTTACGACCACATTGCAATTTGATGAGCGCAAACCCTACATGGACCAAACAATAACCACTGGATCATTTTTTTTTTTGAATAAGGGCCTTTCAGCCTTGTGAATTACTTGACAGCAGCTTTCATTTGGCTTGACCAGATGTATTCTACATAACGATAATCTGGAGGTATGTAAGACCTTGATGCGGAAGGGAAAAATAGTGAGTTAAAATTTCTTTTCTCCAAACTGTTTTTTGTAAACAGACGAGTATATCCAGGGGTGTTTGGTACAGTACTACATACCTTTACATAATTGTTTGGTATTATGTATTTAAAATAAATCAAGAGCATCGCTACTCATTTTACTATTTTGATCATTTGATACTCATAGGGTGCGTTCACACGTTCACTAATGCACCGTAGCTAATGTGCATTAAGTTTAGTACTTGCATAACTAAGTACTAAACCAATGTGCAGTCCCTGGTGCTACTGTGCAGTAGCACCAGAGCATGGCTTTTAATGATGCTAACTGCACAGTAACCTAATACCACTGTGCAGTAGTGTATCAGCAGAGCTTTTGCCATGCATGCTACTGTGCAGTGTTATTAAGCTACTGCGCAGTTAGTGTCTTGTATAGACAAACCCACAAAATCAGAAATAAGTAAGGCTCAGAATGACCTCAGGAGGTCACCTAGGCCAACCACCCCTGTTCATGGTAGGATCATCCCTGTCTAAACTATCCAACAGAACTATTGTCTCATCTGCCCTTGAAAACTTCCAGGGATAGATATTCTACAAATTCTCTAACCTGTTCCAGGTTAAATTGCCTTCATAGGGAGAAAGATATTCCTAATGTCCAACCTAAATGTCCCTTGCTGCAATACAAGACCATTGCTCTTTTAAGTCGTACAGACATTCACTCTCTCAAGAGAAACTCTCCTGGGAGTAATTTAACACTGGTTGCTCCCAGGTTATTTTTCTCCTGGAGGGGACATTTTTACTTTGGAAGAGAAATCCTTGTCCTGAGAAGAATTTAGCACTATCCTCTGCATAACCACCTTCCAGGTATTTGAAGACAAATATCAAATCCCTCCATAGTTTGGCTTTTCTAAACCAAGTAATCCCACTTCTTTCAAGCCTTTCCTTGTAAGTCACGTTTCCCAGCCTCGAATCATTTGTTGTTATTATAGATTTAAATTTTATAGTACAATAAAGTAGTATTAAACCATCTTTACATTGGCAATCCCAGTTCACGTTATTGTGAAAAGCAAGTGTGTGTGTATAAGAAACAGAAAGAATACAGCCCAAAGTCATTGCTTTCATTCTGAGCTTGTGATTGACAGTGTGCCAGTGGATGGATATGTGCACATGTAGCAACAGGGTTTTTTGTGCAACAGTCCCACCTCGTGCTACCCATTGCAGGAAGAAAGGGCAAGGGTGAGAAAGGGGATGTTTCTTGTCCTACATAGTCCAGCCAATCTAGACAGCAAGTCATGGAAAGGTGCTAGGAGGAATGTGGTTACTCTCCTTCTACTCGATATCAAGGCATAGTATAAGCTGTTCAAGCACATGATAGTAGCATCCAGTCTAGACTGCACGCTGTACCATATCATTTAACAGAGGGGATATCCATACATTAACATCCAGGAGACTCAGGCACTTCTGTGGTGGGACCCATAAATGTAGACTGGGAGATCAACACCCTCTACTATTTATTGTGAGCATGGCTTTTCCCAGGAAATTGGCATACAAAGAGCCTGCTCCTGCTCTCTTCAAAGCCAGGAACAAAACTCCTCATGGTTTCTCTGAGATTCAGGCTGATAGCATTTTAAAAGAAAAGTTAGATCAGCAGAGCTTTGAAAGACTCTAGAGGGTTTTTAAGATGCTCCCTAATTAATTCAGAAGCAAATAGATTATTTCTCTGGAGGTGAAAAGGAAGAATTATTTAAAAGCTGCCTTCAGGCAACTACCAGTGAATAAGAAGAATGTAACTACCTGTTATGTCAGGTTTCATTTTCCAGATCAAAATGCATTGTGTCAGCTCATTTTCTTTGTTGTGATTTTTAAGCCATAATGAGAACGCTGCATGCGCGGGGAGAGAAGGAGGTGCCGCTTCTCAGCACTTCACGGCACTGACGACCCGCAGTCTGCATTTCACAGTTCCTATTTTCTTTCTTGCATTTCCTAATAAAGCTCTGGTAAACAGGAAGGGACAGAGCAGAGAAGTTGTGAAGGAGTGGCATCAAGAAATCTGGAGGCAGCATCTCCTTCTGGTCCCCCAATTCCCACGCTGCTTCCAGGCAGGATAGGAACCATTTGGGCACATTGAACAGTGCAATGCAGGTGACAGCCAGGGCCAGTCACACCGTGTTTTACCTTCAGAGACCCCAGCCAAGGTCTGGAGCCCGCTTACGCCAGGCCCTGTGCAAACAGGGAGTAAGAAGCCAGACCTGCCCAAAAGAAGTTACCACCTAAGGAAGCAAGAAAAAGAAGAAGCAGAGAGAGGGGAAGTGCCTTGGCCAGGGTCACACAGCAGGACAGTGGAAGAGCCTGAATCAACACCAAGGTCTACCAACAAACCCTCAGCCACTGCAGCTGGGGCTGGTCTCCTGAAGTCAGTGGAACAACGCAGGCCCCAGCGGTGGATCCAGCCCTCCACATCTTAAATATATGTAGGAACTAGGAACTACAACTGAAACTTGCCAAGGGGCCAGAGAAAGCCAGATGTTCAGATCCCACTGAAATGCAGCGGGCTCCGAGCACCTTGCTGCATCACGCTCCTTAGAAAACCCCAGTTTGAACAGAGATGAACGGTATAGCTCTTGCCCACTAGTAAGTCATTGGCGGGTTATTTAAAAAGCATGGTTAGTGCACCCATTGGGGTAAAAGGCCGAGCTCCTGAAAACCGCTGGGGTGGAATAATCATCATGCCTTCTGTAGCAGCTCCCAAGTCTTAACCGCAGGATCCCGATAATTCAACTGCACAGCACAGAAGTTCAGCTGCAACGATGGGGGATGTTTATGGGAATGGGGAGAGCTTTTCCAATATTCAAGCTCAGGCCGAGCCACCAGGTTTTGCAAGCAGCTTGGGAAACACCCGCTTGGGACAGGGTTGGCTCCGCATCAAGTTTTTCTGGGAGGCCCTCCAGGTACCTGAGCGCTGTAAAGCAGAGAACAGGGCAGAGTCAATAATAACTCACACGTTTACAGAACAAAGCTAAGATAAGCTGGAGCAAATCAAGCCAGCCCTGCCTTCAACTGGGGCTCAGCTGTTTCAGCCCTTAAATATTTCTAGCTGACGGCGCCCTAGGAGAAAATTAAGGGGCTTGCTGGTTTAAGAGCTCCTGCAATTCTCTTTCCTTTGATTCACTATCTCCTCGTGTATTCTGCTGGGGTGTGTTCTCATTACAGCCAGGAAAGACCTGAAGATCTTGTTTCCAACCTCCCAAGGACGGGGCAGGTTTGAATTTGAGTCAGCAGAGAAGAAGAGCCGAGGCCAAGTGCTCGCAGTTCTGCACGAAGGGGGTGAGGACAGCCAGGTGAGACGGGCTCTGGAACCGGGCAGTGCAGCACACCGGCTACTCGTTGTTACCGCCCCCCGCCGCGGGCCCTCGGCTTGTATCATCAACCTACATTGTGTAGACACTTCATTTAAACAAACAGCATAACTTTCACCCAGCAAGTTACTGGATGGGCACTACTTGAGCAGCTCACTGAGGCCCCTCCAAGGACTTAGATGGTGCTCAAGGCACAGCAGTCCTCACGCCCCAGGTTCAGAGAGCACCAAAGGGCAAGGATCACTCGGGCCCATCACAAAGGTCATGCGTGGGATAGACTAGACTGGCATGACCAGTCCCTGGCACTACATCCGTAGTAGTTTACCCTCATATGCCAG
>JAGPOW010002173.1:6503461-6603400 GCA_030014935.1 Caiman crocodilus | reverse complement strand
CAACAGCCCCGTGTCCCATCAGCTGGGCTGAGATGTATCCCTTGATCCACCCACTGTAGATCCCCTCAGCACACCCAGCACCCCAAAAAAAGGTAAAGCCTGTGTCCATACTCTAAAATGGAACAAACAGAGGCCTGTTCAGCCGAAAGAGGACGCAAACTCCATAGCCAGGCGCCCTCTACCAAGAGGACTTGTCCATCCCTTGCAGTAGCCACATTTTCATGATATAGCCTGAATCCCAGCCAGATTCCCTCTATCTCCCACTAATGGATTGTAACCATTTCTAGTCCCGCAAGCCCACATCACACCCTCAAAGAAAGGCCAGACTCACCCAACATATAATTATTCCATTAGTCAATATAATTTGTATCAAGAGAAAGATCTCACTTGTGTAACCCTACAAACAGAAAAGACCCAGGCATGTGTATAAGCCATACAGCACGTTCATGCAATGGAAACAACAGATCATCGTCTGCAGAAGACGTCCCAAGAATATGAATAGATATCACTTTTTGATCTACTTTCCTTTAGGCATTTTATTCTCTTGTTAATTCAGAGAGTATAACCTGTTTCGCAATCAGGAACGGCTAACTATCTAACTGTTAAGTGCAGATAAGTCATGGGAAATTTTATGACCATGTAGGCACCAGCTGAATGTGAATAAAACCATATCAAGTATTAGGGCAAGATTTTTAGGAAAAATCAATGCCTGTAGTATTAGATGCTCAGTGAAAAGTAAGCCTGAGTCTTGTCTACATTAAATACTACCACTGCTAGTGTTGGGAGAGCTGTTGCGATGTTCCCAACACCTCTCGATGTGTTGCGTGCTGCATACCATTCAGCACACTGTACAAGATGGGCTTAATCCAACGCCTCCCTCGTAACTGAAAGCTCTCATTCTTGCAGAACATTTGCAATTGCATTTGGATTGAGAGCTGCCTTTTGGAAATGGCCCCCATCTTCATAAAGGCCAGGGCACATCCGAGGTATTAGGCACGTTTAAAATCTAGATTGAACTTTGGCGGTTTTAATCCATCCATAAGCACTGGAGTGAGACTAAGAACTTGGGTGTGATTTTTTTCTGCCAGTCTTGCCTTCCAAATGACATCAAATTTAAGGGGATTGGTCACCATTTTGCGATTAAACGTCTTGGAATTTATCCTTTGTTGTCCGAGTCCAATGCTGACGTGCAGCTCAGGCTCTCGTCAGGTTGAGATTAGATAACGGTTGCGCAAATAGGGCCATGCTTTTTGTTGGCTCATGTAATCCTTTGATCTTATGATTGCTACTCTGGCCCCCTTCCTTCCCATTGTTTGCACGTGTTGCATCATGTCTTAAATTAGATAGTAAACTCTCTGAGCAGGGGCCATGTCTTCTCGTGTGTGTTTTTCATAGTGCCCCAGCCAAGAGGGAGACCATCTGGGCACTGGTGCAATATAAACACTCAGGAATGCTGCCCAAAATTAGGGGGATGCCCCTAATTGCTCCTGGTTAAGAAGCACTATCAACTTTCAGGCATTTTCCAAGGACTAATGCTGGCTGGCATTGCATGGGTGCAAATAAGGGAAGAACTGGGCTCCTTCTACCTCTCTACTGGTTTGCACTGGCTCAGTGTGCGGCTCTGAGTCTCAATGAATCACTCCTCCACCAAGCCCAGTATTGCACCAGAAGGGTCCTGCTTATCTCGGCGAACTTTTGACACCCACTGTTCTCTGTCATGATGCTGGAACCGCGCTCGCAGACACAGAGATCTGGCCGGGTGATACCAACACAATTTGAGCTTTTTACATTTTAACCTCAAGAATGATTTGTTTTGCTTGGCGCTTCCTCTATGACGGCGCGAGAATGAGCCTTGCTCTTGTGGACAGGCCTGCGGTTAGCTGCTTCCTCCCAGAGACTTCAAGCCTTGGTAGGCACATCTCTTTCCACTCGCAAGACGGTGCAATCACGGACGCTTCCCATCTGGTAAGGATTGAGCCGAAAGGGAAGAAGAGCCTAAACAAAGCCACTTGCCCATTATGTTTGCCATACACTGAATGCCTACAAAAGAGTCTGTGTTTGGGATGCTGAATACAAATTGTCTTGAGCATGCGGCTCACGGGAATCTGCTACAACATGAGCCATTACAGGAGCCTCGACGAGATACGTGTCTATCCTGGGTTTTTGCAGGAAGACCCACAGGTAACAAAGTTAGTGGAAGCCAGCCGCATCCATGCCGCACTGAACAATGTAGTCCTCAAGAGGGGAAGATAAAGACTAAGCATATGAAGAAACCAAGTTCCCTTTGCTTGACCAGACTATTTCAGTATTCATGTCTCACCTTTTCACCCCAAAGGTTGCCAAGCCTTTCACCACAACACACAGAGAGCATTGATGAATGGCATGCAGCACACTGCACATCAAGGTGCGTTGGCAACGTGGGCCAAGGAGACCAGGACAGACCCTACACTGTGATGGAAATGCCACACATCCTACAAACATGGCCCTAGACCTGGCTGAGCCAGTCTGGTCCCATAGCATTTTACACCCAAGCTGCACATCTGGAATGACTGCCCAGGGCTACGAGGCAGCAGAGAAGCAGGCTCCCGGCTTTCCTAAAGTCTCCTCTGCTACACTAAATTGCCACTCGCCGTACCCCTAAGACTGAAATTAGTACTGAAGGGCTTGGAAGTCAGGGTTCAAAGGAGTCCAGCTGCTCTACACCTCATACCTGCAGCATCAAGCCAAACCTACACCATTTCATTTGGTGTTTTCAAGCGGCCCCAACTCTCCCCCTCCTTACTTTCCTTGCCCAACCGCTCCTCATTTTGCCATCTTAAAAGGGCAAGAAAGGAAGGGGGAGAAGGGAGCAGACAATATTTCAATGTTTTCAGTAGAAATTAGTTTTAAAAGATCAACATTTGTCAGAAGGCTTGTTTGTGTTACCAGCAGCAGCTCTCCGAGGATCAGTCACATGCTGAGTACGAGACACGGCCGGAAAGAGCGTTAGATGGTACAAAGGAGTGAGCCAGGGCTGGACATTTCTGAGCTGCATCAGAACTAGGCTCCTACCTGTGATGTGAAAGTTTTGATCCAAGCCTGCATCTGGTGGCATGGCCCAGCTCAGCAGAAATCAATGGCAAAACCTCCATTATTTCCAATAAGAAATGTATCGAGCTCTAATTGCACCGTGTGATACATGAGACATACTTCTGACAACTTTGCGTTGTAGCTGTAAGTCAATTTTTTATTCTACTTTCAACTAGCTTCAACTGTCTCTTTGACAAATATGACATTTCCTCGCTGGCTTTTTGACCTGAAACAGATTGAATTTTGGTACTCCAGGCTATTTGAGCTCAGATCTTGTATGCTGCTTGCAATTACTGTAAGGGATCTTGAGGACTTTTGATATGAAATCCTCTGGCTCCAAATCAGTACTTGCACTCTGCCTTTCTTTTCTTTTTTCTTTTTGCCTCGCGGTGGAATGTACTTTTTGGATAAAAATAAAGCCATCCGCTACCATTAGCACTTTGAACAGATTGTTATTAAATCATTTAACATAAGATCATAAGCTGCCATGGCAAGTTCAGCTGGTGTGTTTTCTGATTTGAACCAGACACGGTGTAGCAGATTGATGGATCAATCCACATGCTGCTCAGTGAGTTATCCATCACTACTCACCCCCTATGTCCAAGTCCCTTCTTGTTATCCTAGGCAAAGGTTTACACAGCAAAAAATTATCTCAAAGATGTCTAAACATCTGCCAAGCTCCCAAACGCTGTAGCTGTTGGAAAGCAATACTGCACTGACAAGCAGGTTAGAAACACTTCATATTTTTTAGTGGCACTGTAATTTCCTACTGTCGTGAAGACGGCTCTTTCACTGTAAATATTTCCACACAATATAGCTGTTTACCTGTGCTGATGGAAGGCTCTGCATTTCAGGCACTGCTTGCCAGTTTTCCCTGAGAGGCAAGTCGTAATCCATGGCAGAATGAGCTTCCCTAAAAACCGTGCCCAGCGCGGGGAGGAAACGGGGAGAGAAAGGGAGAAAAAAACCCCAAACAGTCTGCAGTTTTGTAACTAATGTTGATCTACTATATTGTTCCTGCTTTTTAGTCTGCAACCCAAGTCTTTATCTTTTCTTCATGTATTGCTTTTGGAAAACTCTCACAGGAAATGTCTGATTGTTGAGTTACCATCAAACCAGTTTTTTCTCCTCGGTGTTAAAGGGACTACGCTGTCTTGCACTGGCGGGCACTGTCAAGGCAGAAGGCAAAATAGACTCGCGCCGTATAGACTAGGACTGCAAATAGATGCTGCTTTTATTCCATCTCATCCCACGACAGAATCCAAGTGTGCAGACGTCCACGTCCATTGTCCTGGGATAAATCCTGGCATGGTTTCCCAGATAAACGGTTTATCCTGGGATACTACAAAGTACATCCATACTGTTATCCTAGGACTGCACCATCGAATCAATGGCAGGAAAGCAGTATTGCATTCAGCTCACTAAACCCTGATTAAAAGGGTGATGTGTGTAGACACCAATCCCAGGATATGTTTTTTTCTGGAACAAACACAAGCACAACTTATCTAAGAACAAATGAGACATCTATTCCTAGCCTAACCCCGGCAGAGATGCATAAATTTTGTAAGCAGCAGCATGTTTCATCAGATGCTGTGAAAAAACTGTCACCTGATAAGTATCCAATGAATTAAACTGCTGCTCACGAAAGCTTATGCGCCTCTAATTTAGTCTGTGTATGAAGTGCAAATCTACCTTCAGACTAACACAGCTACCTACCTCTCTCCGGCCATTTTAAACTAATGTAAGGGATTTGAAACTTAGCAGGATTAATATTATCCGAGATTCCTTGGTCATCTTCAGCTTTCTAGTGGTGTCTGAATGGGCGGTTTAGCTGCACAGCACCTCAGGTGACGTAGGACACCTTGTGACAGGCAGCTAGCCCCGTGTCCTCGGGATGCTGCACCTTTACACGTTTCAAAACTTTTCCCGGCCTCCTTGTTGTCTGAGCTGTGCGGCCCGTCAGAGAGGAGGAGCACACGCTGTGCTTTCTCGCACAAAGAATTTGCTTTTGTTCTAAAATAAATCCCCCAGGATGAATGTTCGTGCTTACTGTCTGTTCAGGGAAAAATGTAACACACCCACTGCCTTAGAGCCGCGGTCCCACTCCTAGCTACATCAACCGAGCTCTCTCATCTTTGCCAAGAAGATAGTGAGTGATTGTGTATATGGGAATGAGAGGGAAGGATCTTGCTGGCCTTAAAGAGCACGTAGGGCCATAAAACCATTCGCCACTTTAAAACTCACTCCCCAGGCCTGCTCGCCTTCAGTCAGAGCTTCTTACCTTGGTAATCAAAAAGTTTATTGCCTTCTGGTTCCCATTAGCTCGCAGAGCCAGCATGGTCATGGAAGAACAAGTCATTTCTAGCCCTGCTCGTCGACAACCCATTTATCAGAAGCTTTACCCCGATGCACACCGATAGACATGAGTCCTACCTATAAAAGAGAGCTCGTACTGGGACTAGTGGATGCATGACCTTGATCCGCCCAGGTATTGACTGGCTTCAGCTCCCGTTAAAGTCTTTGTGGATGCTCAACAGGTTGCAAAATAGAGCCCATTACCATGTGAACTCTCCGCGTCCCTGCCTATTTTCCTTTACATTCATGAAGACTAATCGCATTAACAGACATCAGTACAGAAGGTCATGTTAGGGAGTGGTAGGGATCTAGCTTGCAAAGCCAGCTGCCTAATGTGTTATGTAGCAGAAGACGAACCGTGAATCTACAAGAGGAAAGAATTTGCAGCCCCAGGAGCTCATCCCTACAGTGTGGGTTGAAGAGATAACTAAGCTGGCACCATGACAAGGTCCCCACCCCAGTGAGAATTTGAGGAATGAAAAGGTCCCACGGGAGGGAGAGGAAAAAGAAACTGCTCTGTTGACTCAGGTGTAGCTGAGGGGACTTCCACTGCACCTAGCACCGCACCACGAGGGCTCTGCAGGAAAGCATTTACTTGCAAGCAGCAAGGCAAGCCAATGGAGAATCTCAGTGCCGTGCCCACCCTCCCTAGCCAGCAGCTGGTCCTTGGGTTTCCTGTGCATTTGGAAGGCATTTGTAAATAGATGCTAGATGAGGATGAACTGTCAGCTCCTCTTCCTCCAGGAAACTGAGCCGCTCTTATGAACTCTCTGCTCCCACGTTCCTCTGACCAATAATCTGAGCTCACAGCACCAGCATCACTGCTTTTATACACACCTGCACACAAATAAACCCACACTACTGCACAAGCTCCTAACCCATGTCTGGCAGCCCACAAGAAGACACCGCCACGCTCTTCAGAGTATCCTTGCGTACATGGCTCATGAAAAGTGCTGTATAGCAGGGGTCTCAAGCTACAGCCATTGGCACGACCAGGTGCTGAGAATTTGCTTGCGTGCACTTTAGTAATGATCCCATTTCTTTCCTGAGGTCCAGCACGCTCCCTCAAGTACATCAGAGTTTGGTAATGCTATAGTAAAAAAACACCTTTATTTTGGATCAATGCACACAGCTCCTGTTCTTTCAAGAAATACTTGTTCTGACTTCAAACAAGGCTATTTCCAGGGCAGAGGCCTTCACTCATCCATGTGTTTAAAGGAAGGGAATGGTGACACTTCTTGGGCACTCAGCATCCCTCGTCTACACAGGGGACAGCGCTGGAAGGGAAGTTACCGCTCATCATTGCCATTTGGGCCCATTCTTATGGTTGGCAACCGGCCACAAGTCCCAGATCAAGGCTGCAGGGCGAGTCCTGTTTAGGCTGACAGGCGTACGTCATGCTACTCCCCGGGGCACTCCAGCATGGGGCTGTCTTGGGTCGGGTGCTAGCTGCAGGTTTGTAAGGCTTCAGCAGGTTAACTCTCTTGCCCTGCGCCTCTGTGTGTATGAGTGTGTTAGAAGAGGCAACGTGCCAAGCGCTAGCATCACACATGGCAGCAGGTTCCTTTACCTGCTATAAATAGTGAAATAAAGGCAGCCTCGGATGGATGTACTGCCTAAACCCTGCTCATAGGGCTATTGCAAACTCCAGTGTGCCTATGGTTTAACTGGGCTTTGGGTCCAGTACATTTTGAAGGTCTAACTGCATTCTGGGCCTGTTCCTTCTTGCTTGTAAAGAAGCCGATATGACCTCCCCATAGTTTCCATGGGTCAGTTGTTTCAGTGGGAGAAGGAGCATATTGCAGTGTCTGGGAACAATGCGAAGCGTTCGTGGTATTTTGCATTTGCTTTGGAAGCCCTTCCTCGAGCCATGCTCTCATTGCTGGGAAAGGGAGTTTTGCCCAAAAACAAGCCTCAGGGATTGAGCTCAGCAGCTAACTTTCACTACATGCAATTATTAGCACGTTAGATCCTTGCTGCGTCTTATCTGCTGCTAACCTGGGTTACCATCGAGGTATTTATGGTGTACATGCATACCCCACAGACAGCAGCCCGGACGCTGCATGAATGGATATCTATCCATCCCAGCAGTGGTGACAGGGTGCAAAGGCAAACAGAAGTGGCTCAGTGAGTAAGCAAATAAGGCTGATGATCTGGTGCTAGATTTACCTGCTGCAAAATGCACTTTGAAACTTAAAATCTACAGTGCTGAATCATGATTGAGCTTAATAAGAAGTCATCATCTCCTTTTTTAGTAAAGCAATGTGGTTTATCGCTTGGGGTTGTGTTAGCAGTTAGCACTTCTGTTATAACTCCATTTTCCAAGGGATTATAACTTGGCTGTAAAGATTTTACTCTGGAGTGAAGTTTAGCAGAGACGTGGTCTTGGCTCAGATGCAAACCTCTTTTGGTAACAAATTAAAAAAAAAAAAATCTCAGTTCAAACAGCTCAGCAACACAACCACGATAGAAGGGTAGCCATGTATGGTGGAGTTTAGCAATTTGCCCTCCACTCGTGTATCTTGGAACTGGATTTCATTACAATAAGGACAAAGCTCTGCACTAAGTAAACTAAGAAAAATACCCCAATTCTGCCCATGTGGGAAGCAACTTTCTGGCAGGTCCACTCCACTTTTGGTTACAGAGGTGCTGTCTCCATGACATTTCTAATGCATGTCTCACGAGAGTGGATCTTTTTTTTTTTTAAAGCTCCAGCTCCAGGAGTCAAATGATCAGCTTCAATAAAAAAGGGTGTTTTTCATCCTCGTGGTTATGGAGAAAAACTTAAAGCTCAGGAACCAGAAAGCAAATGAAAAGAAGCCCAAAGATATTATTTTTAAAAAAGTCTCCTGCAGAAAAACTACCAACTGTTAGGAGACTGCTGACAAAACTGAACAATTTATCCAACCTGGTGCTGAAATCAGGACTGCTCTTCCCATGCAGCGTGACTTATGACCTTTATTCACTTGGCTAAAAGCTACCTAAAGAAGGTCCCTGGGGCTCCTTCCACGTCTCAAAGCATGGAAAGGAAAAGTGAAGGCAGGCATTGAAAGCTGAGGCTGCTGGCATCCTGCCACATGGGGAGAGGGGGATTTGTTATGACTTCCCAGGCACAAGAGCTATAGCCAACGTTCAATCCCATCACTTCCAATCAGACCGGATTGTTTGAGACACGAAGAACATGAAAAGTCTCCGCCAAGAAGCCCAATGTGTAGCCCTCTCCTCTGCAGCATATAATGGCATCTGACACGTCTGCAGGAAAAGAGGGTGACTCTCCGTTTCAGTGGACCATATCCAGATCGAGCCGGAACAGACACAAGCCACATGCTGTAGTTGTTCTGCAGCATGAAAAGATGTGTGCATCTAACAGCACCCGAAAGCAACCTGCTCCCTAGCCCCTCACTGGAAAGTTAGCATACCCAATCGCTTTGTGCAGCCAGGATGATCTGGCCAAAAGACTGTATCCAGGCCTTAAGAAGTACAAATACACTATTTAATTTCTATTACTCTGCCAGTTCATTAAAAACAATTCTCCCCTATTCAAGCACGGGCTCAGCAGCCCTTCCATATTTAGCTGAGCACTTCTTATACCTAAGCTTAGCTTGGTCACACAACTCGATCTCTGGTTTAAAAGATTTGATGACATGAGGCCTAGGACGTGCCTCTTTTTCATCACTCATGTCTGAGGACAAACAAGGCTCGGCCCTAAAGCATCATATCCCCTCCGCTGCTTCTGAATTGCAGCTCATACTGCAACAGCCCTGTACTCTCAGGGAACAGGTCCCTAGTTGGGAAGTCTGGATACTAGGGGATAGTCTTACAATTTCCAGACTCTTATTATCAGCAAAGGAGAGCTCATAAAAGGACTCAATGGGGCTATTTTCTGCTTTAAAAAAATAATAATAATTCATCAGTTAACATCACCATTGCAAACTCAGATCATCTCCAGACCTACACCAGCAGGGTGAGAGCGGAGGCTGGCCCACCCTGTCTGGAGATGGGGCTGTTCTGGGCCAGACACTTCAGCCTGAGCCTTGGGAACATGTTCATCACAGAGCACAATGTTTGCAATAACTAGTCCAAAGGTGGCTTTTGCTGTCTGCAAATATGTCGAGAGCAAATTGGCAAGCAGGCTTCCGTCACCAGAATGTGCAGGAAATAGCTGTAACTATACTTATCCATCGAACAAATAGCTCAGTCCCCACCACCAACACGGTTTCTAACACGATGTGAGAACAGAAGCAGTGATAGCAGCCCGTAATACAGTATACGTCTCTTATATGGCTTTTGAAACACAGCCCGAGCATTTCATTATGAGCTCATTAAAAGACGACTGTTCACTCAGACTTGCTGCGGTCACAGTGCAGAACACTAGGTAATTGGAACCACTTCCCCAACCTTGTATAAATGTGTAATATAGCCGTCAATGTAAACCTTAGTTTAAGTTGCCAGTGTTGCCCTACAAATCAGTGCAGTAGACTTGGCAGGGAATCAGGTTCTGTTATAGTCAAATCTGGCACAATCTCGAAGCTAGTTAGCTTCACAGTTGTTAAGAAAAACAAATCTGTATCGTGTAAGTATTTCCCAGCTCAAGCTTTGCTTCTACGCTGTTGGGCTTTTTTTTAAATTAAGAGCCAGATTCTGATCCTGTTTATGCTGGGGTAAATCCAGAGTAATTCCCCTGACTTCCATTACTCTGGAGTTCATCCAGTGTAAATCGAATCAGAATCCAACCGTCCGTCCAGATGGGTAAATTAAGTGACACCACTTTGGAAGCGTGCAGCAATACCACCTCTCTGCTTCTGGGAAACGGTGCTTTAGCAGCCTCATTCATGTGGCAATATTTGATTTTTTTGTCAGACTCATTATAATAAGAGCCCTTGTTTGAAACGTTAATAGCCCCGGGCCAAGATCTACTTTGGACTGAGGACAAGCAAACAAGCAAAGGAGGTATTTTGTTTTTCTCTATGGTTTTCTTACATCCGGGTGGTGTTACTTTTTGCCTAATAGATACCTATTTTAGACTATTTTTAAATAACTGGAGAGGTTTTTAGCTTTCATAGATTTGGAATTTTTTTAAAGATAAATACTGGCATCTCAAAGGAGCCTGGCAATTAATCTGGAATTAAACTGTGTCAAATGCATTGCACTAGAGAGATGCTGAGGTTCATGGGATTTCTCCGTCAAGAGGACCAAAACAGCTCGCTGGCCACATGCAATGCTGTAGCCACGTTTTTTATAACGCGGGCCTCCTCACCTTTCCTTTGCAGTGAGCAGCAAAACCTTCAGCAGTGCATTTTACCCAAATATGTATACAGGTCCCAATATTACATTGCTTGGACATGTTTATTGCTCAGTGAAGTTACAGGGAAAGCTGGACTGAGCCTGTAACAGAGCAGAGTAACTCTGCAAGCTGTCAGCGGCGCTGCCCCCGAGCAATGAATGCAGAACCGAGACCTGAGCAGGTAATTGTGCTGCTCCAATGGTAACACATCCATCTCGTCAAAACAAGCTAAATTAGGGTCTTCTAGTCATTGCTTTACAATTAGGGACTATGACTTTGCACATTTTTACCATGTACTTATTAGAGAGGCTAAACTGGGGGAAAACGTCAGTGGTTCTCTCAATTCTAGCTATTAAGCTCTGCTTTCCTTAGATGCCAAAGCTGATCTCTCACTTCTCAATCCAAGGGAGGGAGAGAGAGAAAGAGAGGCACTGGCTTTAAAAAAAAAAAAATGAAAGTTGAGATTTTGGAAAACAAGATGGCAACCTGAGAGATGCCAGCATACTAAACCAGTCCAGCCAAGCCTTTTATGGGACATCATGCAACACAATCTAATAGATGCCAAACTTCAAAGTCCAACCATCTGAAATTCATGTCACTGTGGCGGCTTTTCTCCTCGTAAGAGCATGTGTTAGGAATGAAGTGAGAGATCAGTTAAAATGCAGGAGGCTTAAGAGAAGGCTAACGGTAACAGAAGAGATATTCTAACCATATGTTCGGCTACAAAAAGAGCAACAGGACTGGAAGTCATATGTCCTAAGTATAGTAAAAATAATAAAGCAAATGAGGAGCTGCCATCTGAGATGACATAATAAATGCCAGTTTGCATTTGTGCTGAAAAGTATTAGCATCTTACCTTACAAGATTTCATGGTGCTCCATAAATTAGACGTATACTGTACAACGCTCTTAAAATGCAGCGACCCCTGAAGTGCAAAACAGAAGCCCTGTAGAGCACATCACCTACTTCACTACGCAGAAACGACGGAGGAAAAACCCTTGGACTCTTGTATTTAGGGGCATTACTTGGCTTCATGCCTATATAGGAACAGAGAACTGGAAGGGACTCTCCAGGGTAAGGGGCCAGTTGCTGGTTGTTGCAAGCCACCGCGTCACAGACTCCCTTTCATACACCGATCGATCTTAAACCAAGTGGAGACATTTGCCCTCGCAATTCCTATCAGGAGACGGCTGCACAACCTCACTGAGCTGGGGTTTGGACACCTCCTACCTGCCAGCAAATGGGATGTGCCTTCATAGCCGGTTTATGCCCATTTGTTCTCACGTCAGCAGCAGGGCCTGACCCAAACCCACAGAAATCAGTGAGGCTTTCTCCACTGAGATATAGATATAGGTGCTGAGCAAGTAGGGAAGAGCTCTCAGCACTTCTTAAAAGAAGCCGGAGTTTTACCAGGTTGATTTGACCTCCCTTTTTCAGCCCGCCACGCCGTGGTTGTCACCTTACACCGACAGGCTCGCTCCATTGCATAGGCAGAGAAGCCCAGTTCTGCTGTCTGAGCGCAACACTCCTGCTAAAATCAGTGAGCATTTAGCAGAGTAAGAAATAACTCCTGTGGCCCCAGGGCCAAATCCTGCAGACTGACCCATGCGAGCACAGAGGTCTCGCTGCAAGGACTGGCTTGCAGAACCAGGGGTCCAAACTTAAAAGCAAGCCATAGGTTTATGAGACCAGAAAGGATCATTATGTTCACATGTCCCCGGCAGGATTGGACCTTTCAAGTTGTGAGCCTACCTCTCCCTGTGCACTTGTGCTGATAGTCTCGTGCTCCTGATGTAAATGCAATCAGCAGATGGCTCCACCACTTGATTTAGAAAAGAGGGGCAGCAGGAGAGCTGTCTCCTAGGGGCCTTTGCTCTGGAATATCCCTACTGAGGCTCAAATAGCCCTGGTGTGTTGCTCAGCACGATATACTACATTACTGCGTGTGAGGGCTGGGGTTTGATGGGGCTTGGATTTGGCTCCTAGGGGGATGGGAGAGAGACCACGTTTCTTTTTGGGATAAGTTGCACTGGTTCTTGAAAGAGGGATGCTGCTGCTTCATTTGGTTGCTGTGCCTGACACAAGGACTCAGCGCTGGGACTGGCTCCCAGAGGAACCCCAAAGCAGCTGTGCACACACCTGCGGGGTTCAGAAGTGCATTGATACAAGACCCATTTCTGGTACCACAAACTCCTCTGGACCCCCACCTTCTTCCCCTCCTGTCCACTTTATTAACGAAACCACATTCACACCAAGTGAAAAGCAGCAGCGGTTGCTCATTTCTGCTAAACATTCAGCCTTGTCATTGGAAAAACCTGCTTTGCTGCAGAAACAGAAACATCTCAGTTGGTTATAAATAGAGTAAGACATTTTGTAAGGGAGGAGAGGTAGGGTGCATTGTATTCCCTGGGCCTGAAATGTTAAACGAATCATGATCAGTATTTGCCTGGCATTATGTAGGATGAGTGCAGAGCTAGCTCATCTAGCCAGTCAAATGCCCATGAAAACAAGCAAGGACCTAAAAAAGAATGGTGTCAGCTCCAGCTACTTGCCCTTCCCTGGGGCTGGCAGGTAGAAGGCAGGAAAAAATCAACTGCGTTCGGCTGACAGTATTTCCTGTGCCAAATCCTTGACACAATCGCAATTTTTGCTCCTTTTGCCAACTATTCCCACTCTGGCAGCTTAAATGAGGAGCCTTTGCTTGAGGTCATGGGACTCCAATGACATCCAGGCTGTCGCAAACATCACTACTTTAGGAGGCGAAGCAAGCGCCACACGTGGGATTGTTTCCACTAACCCAAATCTCTCCAAGAGGTAATGAGACACGGGATATACGTGGCAAAGCAGCACCGCTACCCTCCAGAGACCGACCTGAGGGGCAGTGTCCTTTTCCTCACCAAGGGCGGCCTGGCCCACCCCCAGCAGCATGACCCAGGTGGCCTGAAGGACTCCGGAGGGATCAGGGACCCGGAGAGGAGGAAGAGAAGCCCACAGCAGCCTGGCTGTGGTATGGCAGCCAGGTGATCTCTTCCCCGCGACTTCAGCCAAGACGCATTGTGTTCCACCGACCCGCAATGACAAAGTACCGTAAGAGAGCAAAATGAACTGTGTCCATGCCTGACATCAGCACAGGAATACCCTTTTGTTGCTAGATCGCAACTTGCTATTGCCACAGGAAGCCTCGCTTCCCCTTTGCTTTATGGTTAATGAGCATGGCTTCAAGGCTGTCCAGGGGGATCGCAGCTGTTTTAAAAATGCACGTCGGCCACAACAACAAAACATAACTCTATATCTATCAGCTGCTAATCAGCGTTTCCAGTACAAATTCTTTCTGTAACGGAGACCCGGTGTCCTCAGATGCTGGAAAAAGTCAAAGGACTGGAAAAGAGCCTGTTTGTCTGGTCGGAGGCCAGGCTCCCTCCATAGAAAGCCTAGAAAGTCAGTGTGCCCTTAGAGATACCCAGGGCACGAGTTATGCTTCGCGGGCACCAGAGCTATATGAATGAGCTGAAGGTAAGGTCCCTACAGAAGCAAAAGAAAACATTGCTGCCTCAAAAAACCTCTGTCTGTAAAACAGACTTTAGCACGGGCAGGGGGTGGGTATGGGGGGGGCATGGGGAAGCAGCCAGGAACTCCGCCAGCCTGCAAGGGAAAAGCCATGCTTTCCCATGTTTTTCTCTTTTAAAGGAGAACCCATTCTCGAAGTTTGTTCATGACCCTTTTATATATTTTTGTGACCCACTTTTGGGTCATGACCCCCGGGTCAGGAAACGCTGCTCGAGATGCAGGCAGGCGGTGGGGGTGACGGGGCCGTGCAAGATCAGGTCGTGCTGCCTGGGCCAGCAGAAGGAAGCAGGCCGGGTCAGGTGCAAGTCCAGCCTTGTCCTGAAGACGCTGTTCTTCTCCCCCCACAAAGAAGGATGCCTCCTTCACTCGTCCTGCCCGCTGGAGTGGAAAAGAGAAGGAAGTCCTTGTGCCCCACAACTCGCAGGCAGCTGGCCAGATTCCCAGCCCCCTTGCTGAATGGAGACCTTACCTTTTCTACACAAAGTGCCCTAGGGTGTGCCACTCGCGAGATGCGCAGATGCTTTTCCTTTCCTGCTCTGCATAAGTCACTTGGTTGTTGGGTTTTTTTCCCCAAGGCTCCAAAATGACACAGTGGGCAACACACTGCAACATGTCAGGGAGGAAGTGGAGGTCACAGAAATTTGAAGGCAGGCAAATTATTGAGCCCCCCCCCATGCTAGGCAGACTTTGTGCCTTTATGCCAGTATACAGCAAAATATGCCTGCTCGGACCAGTCCAAAGGGTTAAGAAGCGAAGGTCAGCTAAAAACAAAGTTCACAAAGAAATTTGAAACTATAAAGTCAGTTGTTTTGGACGGTTAAGAATAGACACACTTTTCATTTCTCTTTATCTTTCTTGATAATTTTTCTTAAACATTTTAACAGCCAGTTTAAGTACTGGAAAGAAGGCAAAAAACACTTGGCCAAAAGGAAACATGTCAACGTTTTTTGAAAGACAAATCTGTTTGAGATGTTTTTGGAGGAAAAAAACCCCCGAGAAATTCCAACCTGCTCCGCCGTCTTGAAGGTGCTGGAGCCCGACGGGCGAAGCTAAGTCTGGGAATGCAAAGCACAGGCCCAGCAGTCAAACGGTCTATACTGCTTTCTCACACGAGCACAGCCCGGTGAGATCTCCGATACGTCCCTCCACCTCTGTGCCTTCTTTTCTCTCCCTGTAAAAGTAATGATAGCACTTTGCAGGTGACTCAGTTCATGAATGCTGGAGGCATTTTACCACTACAGTGATGTTCCTCGTAAGAGTGCATAAACAACAAGGGAAAAAACCTACATGGTGGGGAAAGATCACCCAGATCCTTTCCTTTTAGAATGAGAGAATCAGGGAAAATGAGGGCTGAAGGGACTTCAGGAGGTCACATCTAGTCCAAGCCCCTGCTCCAAGCAAGACCAGCACCAACTAGCTCATCCCAGCCAAGGTTTTGTCTCGCCAGGTCTTCAAAACCTCCAGTCCCACCTCGGTGGGTAACCTGTTCCAGGGCTTTGCTACCCTCCTAGCAGTAAAGCAAGGTGTACTTTAAAGTGAGAAAGTTTTCCCTAATAGCTAACCCAAGCTTCCCTTGCTGCATCTTTACCTCTAAGACCCCAGAGAAGCACTGCTCTGACAGACGCATTGCTCCTGTAATCTGAAGTTTAACGGTCTCGTACGCTATCGCTAAATTTGCCAAGGCAGGTCACACATGCATTCTGCGAGTTTACAGGGTCTCACACATACAAACCAGCGCGAGTGCAAACACTGCGGTCACCGTTAGAAAGCTGCTTTGAAACTCTGGCCCCTAGCGTCACCTTATGCTGCTGAATAAACCTGTCTGGAGATTAACCACAGCCCGCACAAAAAATAGTTACAAATTAGTGCAGTGACGTTGAGCAGAGTTGGGTGCTTGTCAGAAAGGTGTGATTGATTTGTTTAACTGCTTAATTAGGGTTGAAATTAAAAAAAAAAAAAATACAGTCCAAGCTCTGTGAGCAGATTCTCCACGGTAAATAAATAGGCAGGGACAGGGAGTGCCAAGTGGTCATTTTTAGCAAGTTTATATTTGACAAGGTAAATACTTTCAGCCCCTACGCGGCATCTTGGTGTGCACAGAGTTTCCAACTCCGAAAGAAAACAAATAGCCGGGTATCGCTTTTTTGTAATCAGGATCTGCGTTTTCGTGACTCGGTGCTCAGAAGACACGCTGGAGCATCTGGCATAGCTTGCAAATTCATTGTTTAGACTTGAGTCTCCCATGGTAAACATCCTATGATATGTATATAATACCAGCAACTATTTTTGTACTTCAAAGTCTGCTCTCTTGATTTAGGAAGGTGCAGGGCACAAACAACCTCTCCCCCCTTCCCCGCTTTTTACACAGTACAGTGGCCTTCTTGCTTTTCTTTAACCAGAAGAGATGCTTCACAGTATCACTCTGGACTCCACACACTTGCAGAGAAGAGCTGAGAAATTAGATCCTGCAAACCCCAGCTCTGGGAAAGAGCTCTGATGGAAAGTGGGAGGCATAATGGGAGCCCATACAGTCTAGGAGCCTTTGGGAACGGACTGTCATTTATACAGGAACTCACTGTTATTGACTCTGCAGGACAGAACATCCTGCAGGAGATGAGGAAATTTAGGACTTTGGGGAACAGATATGCAGCCAATATAAATTGTCACAGCTCCGTTGCTAGGACTGGAGGAATGTTAATAATGTATGGGGGAGGAAGCTGTATGGATAGCGTTTTACCTTCCCTTTGCCTAGGCACAAATGATGACCATGCAGCGAAGAGATAAGGCTTTGCTTAGTACTACCCACCACCTAGGGCACTGCATTAAACAAAGAGGAGCTTATGAAAGCCGAATAATGACACCATGTAGGGAGAGCCTTCTGTCTGGAGAGCAAAAAGGCTTCAAATATTTGCCGGCTGAGCCAGAGTGCATACTATTGTTATTTTATACATATGGGAACAGAGGTACAGAAAGTTAAGGTCCAGGTTGAAATGTAAGATCTCCTTGGGAGCTCTGCCTACCGAGCCCATGTAGACACCCAGACCCTAGGGCCGCGCGCATCCACGCACAGAGAGTCCCAAAGCTGGCGGGTGATCTGCAAAACAATCTCGCCAAGGCTAGATAAGCGTGTGGCAGGGCAAGCAACACAGCCCAGATCTCCTGGCTTCTCTCCTATTCCTTAGCCACAAAACTAGCCTTCCTCCCCCAACAATTAGATGTGTGGGTTTCTTTAACAGTTTCTTCTTACATTCCTGTGTAAACAGCACAGGGAAAAGGAAGAGGAGACTTGACATGGAAAATTAGTTTTGGAAATGTGAAGTGGAGCAGACTTGCCAACTTTCATTTCTCCGGCCAACTCATTTTAGGCACTCGTCGTCCTTACTTAAACGCTATTTTTAGACCGCACATCAGATTTTACAACTGAGACTGACAGGGTCTTTTAGAACGGCTTTTCCTCCAGAATTAGGAAGGGAAGCATATCAGTAGGAAAACTCTCATTTCCCCCATTTATTTATTCAGTGGGATACAGAAAAGCTATAAAAGCCAAATTCCTGGAGGAACAATCGTGAACATCTCCATGACCGCCTCTTTACGATTAGGAAGAGGAGCACAAGGGGTGGGCATCGGTTCTTCAAATCTAACGAACAGGCAGGCTAGGCCTGGGTGATCTTCCAGATAGAAACTTTCTGGTGAAAGAAAGCTGCAGACATGCAGAGTAGCGTTACACCTAATTCGGGTATCTATTGGCTCCTTGACTCCTGCCTTGGGAGCCTTCCCGAGGAGGCTGGACAGGTATTTGAGTGGGGTGATATGATTTGGCTGGGGTGATATGACCGCAGCAACCCTTCCTGCCCGGGGCAGCAGGTCAGACCTGATGATCTGTCTAGGTCCCTTCCAACCCTAAGCACTATGAAACTATGACTGCTATCAGAATTAAAAGGGTACTTCTTGGAGCATGGCAGACCAATGAATCCTTCATCAACCCTTTATTCACCCTTTATTCACCCCTGCCTGCCTCCACCTTCAGTCCTTGAGTTACCAGGAGTATCTGCAGTGGTGCTCAATTTGGCAACAAGTCAGTCCTGGCCAGACTGGCCAGGCTCTCCGCAACTTGCTCCTTCCTTCCGAACTGCTTGTGACCGTCGGTGGTTTTCCCCGCTGTAGCTGATGGACAGGAAAGCAAGCCATTAATACGTGCATACGGTACCTTTTGTTGCAGTAAAATGCCAGCAAAGCTCTCTGGAGCAAGAAGAGCAGGCTGAGTCATGCCATTTCTTCAGCACTTGACATGCTGCAGGACGCGAACATCGAGGGCGTTTTATTTTCTCAAGGATGGTTCCTGAAACGGACTGGCGGGGAGGGTATCACGGCAGCTTCAAACCATTGTTTTGCCGTCCAAAACACAAGGAAGCTGAACCAGCTTTAGCTGTGCCCAAGGACATCTCTGCTTCTGGTTTGCTCAGACCACATACCCTTGTGCTGACAGAACAATGCATCCTCAGTGCAGACAGTTGGCATATCAAGAAATCGCATCCCCTGTGTGACAAAGAAAACATGTACAACGTATTGGCTGCTGTGTGCCCAGGCTCTTCCATGCAGCGGACATTAGAGAAGAACTGGAGATGGCATGGCATGTGTGGCGTAGTGCAGGGACACGGGTGCCTAGGGGGAATTGGGCGAGGGCCCTAGTTAGATTCCAAATGGTAGATCGATATGATCCAGATTACAGCTTCGCATGTGCGGTGACACCGGCGTGGATGCGGAGTCACTCCTCATTCACACAGGTATAATTGAAAGCAGAATGCGGTGCATGGGCTTTGGGTGCTTCCCGGAGCTGACAGTATTAATTTAGCAATTTGAATGTCAGCGGCCAAGGCCAAGGTCCGCAAAGAATGTGCAAGACTAAGGATATGAAAAACAGATGGCCGGGCAACCTGGGGTTTGTAGTTAAGGTTTTTTTAAACAGCCTTGAAATTCTTGGGTCTCAGCATCTCCATTCCTTGCTCTGAGTCACGGCGCGTTAGTGCTTCGGAGCACCTCTGCCGCAGCAAAGCCAAGCGCATCACACTAATGATACAACATCAGAGAACACATACATATTTATGAAAAGCTTAATAAGAGGTTAAGAGAATGTTGACTGCAGAACAACTAAAGCACCGTACAATTAAAATACCTTGATATTGAATGTTGATTTCCACAAAAGGATGCTGGAATTTAAAATACGAAGAACAAGAACATTTTAGGGAGGGGTTTTAGTAATAGAGCAAGTCAAACACGATTTAAACTCTGTTCCAGATGACAAGGAGCCTGTTCCATTACAGTGAGGTATTTGGATGACAGTAGCAGTCCCAGACTCTAGAGGCTCGTTGCAATCCAGTGACCTCCACTCATTTCGGCCACTCCTCCTCCACTCCCAGATGATGCTGTCATTTTGGGTAGTCCTTTGGTCTCATTGCCAGAAAAATGGGTCACAAAGCCAGCCAGCGAATTGTGTAGGATGGATATAAAGATAATGCTGTTGATTTAATGATTACACTTTTCTTCTGTCCCCTAAAAACATAGGGCACACTTTTCAAACCCAGACGACACTCTTGTGTTCACGGCCCTACCCTAATTTTGCATCCCACAGTGCATTCATGCCTGTTCCTCTTCCCAGATGATTTTTTTTTAGGCAGTGTTGGTTGCAAGTATATATGTTACACCTGCAGAAATGGAGAAAAATCAAATCCCCAAAGCACATTTGGACAGATGATGAATACAGCAACCAAACCTCAAACGAAGCCTTTCCTGTAAGGCAGAAGGAATCAAGTAATCTTCCAGAAAAGACTGCCCCAAAGTCACCTGCCTCACAATATTTCCATTCAAGTTAAATTAAAAGAATTGTAAATCTTCAGTGCGCAGCATGGGGGCTTTGTGCTGCATGGCACTCAGCTTTAGATTGGTGTCACTTTTAAAAATGCTCCGAGAAGCAGAATCAGTTTGACTTTTCTTGGTATAGAGGTGTGGGAGTGACCTTGTACTGCTTGTGAAGTTGCAAGAAGTAAAGTGGTTTCTGTGGGGTAGGCCGGCTGGAGCTTTTCTTTGCATTTAACCAGTTACAGCAGGTGAGGCGGGGGAGCAAAAAGCACTATTACATACTGATCTCTTACAGCAGTGTTAATCCTCTGCTGTGCATGCATTAGAAGCTGGTGCCAAATTGATCATCTCACCTATAAACACTGTTTATCTAATGACCCGTTCATAATGACTTGCGGGTTACGGCTACCTGGGTATCCCAAAGGCTGACCGGCACCCAAAAGGTAACCGGCCTTGAAGGTCCGTCACGCACAAGAATTAAACTCCACGTGCTGTGAGCAGACTGATGGCAGCCAGCAACACCGGACACCAGCTGCCAGGCTTCTTTCTGAATCCTGAGCAACAATAAAGATAATGGAGATGAAAATCACGTCCGCTCAAACACATTCTCTGGGGCTTTACACTCTTACTCTTCAAATGCAGCAGCTAGCCAGCTTGTACTAATGAGAAGAGAAAGCTCAATTTACACATTAATTATTTTTCCTCTGCGGACCATTTATTGGTATTTGCCTATGAAAACCCTGCTAATTTCTGCCTCCACTTCTCTCAACTGGTTTTGGGTTGTCTCAAGTCTCTGGCTCTACAAACCCTACTCACACACCGCAGGACATACAGGTTGGAGAAAGGGGCTCTGCACCCGGACACAAAAGCATGGCAAGAGGAAATGTCCGCAAGCACTGAAGTACCTTCCATTCTTCAGATGTTTCTTCAGGGTATCTTCTCTCACCCCCACCCTTTCACATACGCACAAGTTTGTGGGACCAGGATATCAAAAGCAAGCGCTAGCCGACATCCACCTCTGCTCTGACACAGCACTACCATGGATGTTAGGCTCCACTCCGCACAGGGAATATGGAAAAACTCCTGCAGACTCACCGCAGCCATCTGGATCTGCACTCCCACGGGAGGCAAGACTGAACCCTGAAGGGTGACACTCATGCCAATCCTTGATTCATTTTTGGACATTAATTCCTATGGACTTCCATTTCCAGCTAGCTCAAGCATTGCATTTTACAGAAGCTGAGTGCTCAACATTAGATTTCACCTTGCAAAGGTAAAAAAAACCCGCCACAACACAGAAAGGCGGCAGAAAGCTTTTAACACGCCAGGACTTCATTTCTCAGACAGTCATTTATTCATCCTACTAAGAGATGCTCTCCTAGGAAGAGACAGGAAGTTCTGCACAATAGTTAGAGCAGGGACGTGTCTCTAATGCTTCCCCAGACTCAGTGCAAGACCTGGACTTAGACACTTAATTTCTCTAAGCCTCATTTTCCATATCTCTAACGTGAGTATGCACCAAGTGATGCCCTTCAAGTACTTCGGGGCCCTTGGGTGAGAGGTGGCATAGAAGAGGAAAGGATCTTTATTAATGGTTAGAGGAATTCTGCTCTTTAGTCCACGTGGTGGATGGGTTCATAATAAGTTAAACCCGACCGCATGCTTTCTTTTCCAGAGTCCTTTTCAAAAAATGCTCGTGTTGGTGTCAATAAATCCTCGCATCCCAGCCATGCTTGGCTAACAGGTCCAGGCATAAAGTCTGAATTCTACTTGACCAAAACAAAACGAGAAAGGAAAGGAAAAGTGTGCAGGTTCAATGAGCCCGTTAGCCTACAGCGCAGTCCCCTCGCAAACCAGTCCAGCAGCCTCCGCGTCTGGAAGAAGCCGGGGCCGCCAGCGCAGCAATTTTAATGGAACACCTCTCCGCAAGAATGCACCAGCGGCATCCTGCCGGGACGGCAGCTGCAGATACGGCGTACCAAACGCTTCCTGCAAGTCTCTGGCAATGATAATGGACAGGATACTTCGCACCTCTGAAGCACCATCAGGCCATACGCTGTTAACCACTTAAAGCTACCAACACCACGGTGAAGAACACGACTATGAGCAGCCTCACGCCAAAGATGCAGAAACGGGGGCAAGGAAAATCTAAGCAACTTGTTTGAGGGCACGGGAGGAGTCTGTCGCAAACCCAGGAATATCAGAAGGCAGAAGGTCTGACTCCAGTTCGGATGCTGTAATCGGATCACAAATCTATCGCACCGGGACTCTCAGATTTTGCCAGCATTGCCCTAAGGCCATGATCATGATCCTTTTTGTGCAGAAAAGGATGTGGGGGCTACAGGGGACAATAAGATGGATATGAGTCAACAATGCGCCCTTGTTGCCAACAAGGCTAACAGCGTACAGGGCTGCATTAGTCGGAGTGCTGTCAGCAGATCAAGGGAAGTAATTATTCCCCTGTATTCAGCACCGGTGAGGTCACATCGGGAGGTCCTGTGTCCAGTTTTTGGCCTCCTGCTACAGAAAGGATGTGCACAAATTGGAGAGAGTCCAGCGGACGGCAACAAAAATGGTTAGGGGGCTGGGGGACACGACTGATGAGAAAAGGCAACGGGAACGGGGCTTATTTAATGTGGAGAAAAGGAGACTGAGACAGGATCTGAGACTGAGCAGCCTTTAACTCCCTGCAGGGGGTTGCAAAGAGGATGGAGCTGGGCTGCTCTCAGCAGGGGCAGATGACAGGATAAGGAGCAACAGTCTCAAGTTGAAGCAAGGGAGGCATAGGCAATGCATGGGGGGGCACGTGCCCCCCTCAATACCGCGCACTCTGGCTGGTAGGGGGGCACAGAGAGCATTAGTACCCCCCCCCCAAAACTGGCTCCGCCGGCGGTAGATCAGAAGTGCCATCACTTCTGCTGCTGCCATGCCGCATGTGGAAGTGCCCATACTTCCACTGCCACCGTGCCGTTGGTGCGCTCGGCGACCACCCACCTCCCCACTGGCAGCTGGAGGACCCCCCGCTCAGTTGCCAGCTGGCTAGTGGAGGACCCCCTCTCCTTGGTTGTGCCCTGCTGGTGCCCCCTGAGACTCGGGAGGCACTGGTCACCTATGAAGGGAGGTTTGGGTTGGATATTAGGAAAAACTCTCACTAGGAGGGTGGTGAAGTTACCTAGGTGTCATCTCTGGGCACCTACACACGTGAGGGACCTCGGCTCCAATGCCTGCTAATTAGCACACGTGGCAGCAGCCTCGATTCATCCAGTCTGCTGCTAGCCTGGTAGAGCATGGTAATTAGCATGCTCCAGCAGCCTCCGCATCAGATGTATTCAGCATCCCCGCATTTCAACATGGCAGCAATGGTGCTTTAACTAAAGCTTGTCACACGTATTCAGCATCACCTTATTGAAGTGCGGGCTGCTGAACACATGTGAGACTGTGGGCGCTTCAATTAGAGCGGCTCTATAACCCAAGATACCTTCCTGCTTTGGGTTATAGATTCCCCGACACCCTACAAGTGATTAGCAGTGGCTTTATCCATGCAGGTGATCGTGTTTTGGGATATGTTATATCTCTCTCGTTAAGGAGGTCTAGCTCTGATTAGGGACCCGTGGTTCTGTCTGCCAAGTAACCCAAAGGCCCTGCATTAAAGTTGCCAGTGTTACACCCAGTTGGTTTTTAAACAGCTTAGAGCCGCTCTTAATTAAAGTGCCCTCCCCCCAGCCCATAGCACATGTGTATATACTCTCCATCCTTGGAAGTGTTTAAGGCTCAGCTTGACAATGACCTGGCTGGAATGATCTAGCTGGGGCTGGTCCTGCTTGGAGCAGGGGGTTGGACTAGATGTGACCTCCTGAGGTCCCTTCCTGCCCTCATTTTCTATGTTTCTATGATCATTGCCATGGACTTCTCAGGTTTTGTTACGTTGCTGTGCCGCAGCGCTGAGAATTATCCCCTTTCTCTTACACGTTCTGAGCACCCTCTTCTTACGCGTAGCAAAGGCCAAGTACTTACAGAAATTATGCCATTCATATTATGCATCTAATAGTTCATAGAGACAGCAAAAATGAAGAACACAACAGATTCTCATCTTTCAAACTTCTTCTTACCCACTAGAACAGGATTTTTTTGTTAATAAGCCATTAAATGTAGCCTGGTCTTCCTCAGCCTCCTGCCTTGGGTTATGAGTTCCCTGACACTCTACAAGCGCTCAGCAATGGCTTTACCCATGCAGGTGATTATGTTTTGGGATATGTTTGAGATATGTGCTATCATTCTCATTAAGGAGGTCTAGCTCTGGCTAGGGACTTGTGGTTTGGTTTGCCAAATAACTCTCAGGCCCTGCATTAAAGTCGTCAGTGTTGCACCAAGCTGGTTTGATAATATGCTCTCTCTCCTGATGGTGTTCTCCCCCTAGATCATGTTACTGAAGGGTTCAGCAGGCCACAATGATGCTCTTCCTCTCCCCTCCCACTAAATATCCCTCCTCATGCTGTAATTAATCCCAGCAAAATGAAACACAGCAGCCTGACAGGTTCATCTGCTGCAGTGCAAAGTTAGGAAGACTGATTTAATAGATGACTTCAGAGGTGCAGTTCAACATTTCCAACACAAAAATCTAATGAGCAACTTGTTCATGGATGTAACAGAGCCAGAGACAGACTTGTGGGACCACAAATGTTTCTGCAAACCTGGAGCGAATTTAAACCGCTTTGTAAACTCAGCTGTAAATGACAAAAGCAAATGTGAAGACAGCTTGTCTCCTTCAAGGCCAAGTGCAACAGGGCTTGCCACAACAAAACACAAGTTGATGGTGTACAGCATAGCTGTCTTCAGCCCAGCCCAAAAGCAAAGGAGTAATGTGTGGCATAAACCAGCCAACGTTAGAAGGCGAGATGCTGCCACTCAGAAAGGTGCAAGGAGTCACAACTGCAATATATTTGAAGCACTATAAGCTTCTTGGTCATTATATTGCCCTGTATGACAGACCCAGGCCCATGATCCCAGCTGACTATACAAGAGGTGGAGGACAGGCATTTCCCCTTGCTGGGATGAGCATAGATCCGGGTTTTTCATTTCTCACGGGAAAATGGAAAAAAATGTGGATTTTCCCTTTTGACCAAGAAAAAAGCAAATTTTTTTCATTTTAAGGGATAAAAATGTAGATTTTCCACTTTTGCAAAGAGTTCTCTACAGGCTGGCAGAGCTCCAGCCTCCAAGAGCTTCTTGCAAAAAGGGTGGCAAACCCTAAGCCCTCTGCCGAGAGGGACGGAGAGGGGGAAGGGGCAGGGCCTGAGACTTGAGTTAGCCAGGGCTTGGCTCAGACTCACTTTTCCTCCTGGAGCTTTTTGGGTAAGTAAAGCTTGCAGGGGGCTGGGAGCCCTGTCCAGCAGGGCTGGGGGGGCAGGAGGCTGCAGGTTGGGAATGAGGGGCACCAGCAGAGTTGGAGGGGTGGGCCCTGTGTGCCAGGTGTGGGTGACCGCTAGGGAGGGGTTGGGGACTATGGGAAGGGTCAGTAGGGCAGGTGAGGGGCAGGATGGGGGCGTGAATGGGGGTGAGGGAGCAGGGAGGTGTCCACAGGTGCTCTCAGGCCAGCATGGGAGAACCCAGGCAGCATTCCTGCATCCCACCAGGGATAGAAATAGGAGGCAGGGTCTTTTACCCATGTCCCTAGCAGTGTTGAGCACTGGGCACGTGCCCTGCTGCCTGCTCCTGAGAGGCGGAGGCAATGGCCACGGTGCAGCGCTGCAGCTCAAGGGATGCTGTGGCATGCTGGAGGCTGGGGTGGGTGCTGAGCTGTGCGCACACACACACACACACACACACCCCTTTTCACAAAGCCCACATACTCCCATACCCACACTCCCCTACAAACCCCAAGCACAAACACACACCTCCCACACCTTCACAAATCCCCCCCACACAAAGGTTCAAATTGTGTTATATTTAGTTTAATTTGTAAAAAATCACCAAGAACAAAACCAGCAAAAATTAAAGTAATTCATTTTGCATAATTTTGAGTTTTTCTGCACTTCGTTTTGAATTGCGATGTGCATAATTCCCTGGGGCGTACAGAGTGATCTTAACAGCAACTCGATGTTCCATGGTGAGAAACCCAAAATAAATGCCAAAATATATAGGTATTTCCAATTTATTTGATGACAGTGATTGAGGTTCTGGTAGGCTTCCAAATTGCTTTAAAACTATAAATATATCAATAACACATTGTGTTCAACTGATACCTATATATAGAACGGCCTTTCATTTTAATCATGGGTTTGGGATTTTTAATCAGAGAATTTGTGATTTTTAAACAGAGAAAATCAGGATCCCTGGTGATAAGTAAAAGAAGGAAGCAGTCTAGCCTCTGATCTAAAATGAGCCTCCTGAGACTGGCTTATCTGAATCTCAATGACTACTCATATTTGGGCTCTGGAGAAAGCAGGGACATTTTATAAACTTCCCCAGAAGACAAAGAAAACTTCTGTCTCAAGGTTGTATTTGCAGATCACCGAGGGGATATTCTTCAGGCTGACCTGCAAGATATCAGATGCAGTTGCATTATCTAGGGCATAGGCTCTTGAAAACACGCAACCCCCCCATACACACACACACACAGAAGTGTGATAATCAACACAGGACATTGCTAAGTGATTTTGCAGCAGGGTCAAGAGTAGACCAAGGATGAGCAATATTATGGAAATGAAATTGTGATAATTTACAGACTCAGACTGGTTTATATTTCAAGGCAGTAGGATACAAAGCTGAGATTTTTACAGTAGGGATCTAGGTAGGGACGTAGTCATCGTTATAAATATCATAGTGATTTGAATGTCATAGCAAAGGACATAGCTGAAGAAGAATAGCTTTGAAGTTGACTACATTTAGCCACATTAATTCAAGTTTGCCAACAGGATATCACATCAGGCAGGACATCTGATACTGAGCAAACAGTTAGGATAAAGCATTACTTAACAGTGGGGTTAGGCTTAATCAGAGTGTAAAGGGGAGCTGTAGGTTGCTAAAAGAGCATTTAGCCAGCAAGAAACATTTCCGGGAAAAGCAACAGACCCTCTTTTTCTCTGATGTTTTTGCAGCAGCTAGCACAGGCCTGGTTCGGAGGCATGAGAGCAGTAGTAAGAAGGGGTAATGAAGCCTGGCTGAGATAAGGTGGGGGTGAAGAAGAGTGAGGCAGTTACCACTGGAGAAGCTGGAACAAGCATGGGGAAAAATACTGGGAAGAGGGAGTGGTGAGGAGACGTGGGTAATTGTGGTATAGACAAATGGCAGTCCTTTAGAAAAGACGTTTAGAAATACGGGGCAGTCATACCCACCGTTAGTGAGCGAACGGCATACGGAGGAAGAACAGCAGTGCTGTGGGCAAGCGCGCAGGTACAAGGCAAAGGCGAGTAAGGGCATTAGAAAAGGGCAAGAAAAACTTTGGAAAGTAGAAGGACCCAAACCCACACCCAGAATAAACATCCTTTTTATCAAGGACACTCATTTTTAGGACCATTCATCCAAAAGCAGACTAGGTCTCCCTCCCCTGACAAGGGCAAAGGGGCTCTGAGATGGCCACATGGACATACAGGGGTGCAGGTTGTAGCCATGCTGGTCTGAGGGCATAGGCAGAAAAGGGTTTGTAGGTGAATCTGATCTCTTTTGTTATTTGAGTTGGTCTAATAAAAGAGATCGGCTTTACCCAAAGAAGCTTGTGTGCCTCTCGACATGGATATGCATGCACAGGTAGTCCCAACCCCCTTGCTTTCTGCCAACATCCGTGCCAGCAATGGCTCACTCCTTCAAAAGTCTTCAGAAAGCAACTTCAATGAATCTGTAGGCAAAGGGGACGAACTTCAATGAATCTGTAGGCAAAGGGGACGAGAGTGGCCTACACTAACTGAGGCGACAGATCAAAGCATTTAATGCAAATGAACGCTTGGGATTGTATTCCCTCCTCTGCTTTCTCCAGCCTTACTTGGAGATGGCTCTAAGACCTGGGAAATCCATCACAAAGCTAACAAAAAAAATCCCTGCTTTACAGATGATCTGACTGGAAACCCTTTGGCTAGGCATAAAGCATCAGCATTTAATAAATGGCTTCTCAAACAAAATAAAAAGGGGTGGGGGAAAGGAGGCTCGTAGCTGGTGAGATCAGGAAAGCCTAGCTGTGGCTGATGAGTAAGTGCAATCTTGTGTTTCAGCAAAATGAAGGAAAACATGTTTTGGAAAGGGTCGGGTCTGGCATTCCCAGCCAATAGCCGTTCTTTGATTGGCCTGCAAATGACCCTTTCCACTCGGGCGTCTCGCCAGGTCGTGGGCCAGTGGCAACGATCAGAGAGCAAACACGCCCTGCTACTGGCCAGCTGTGCTCCAACCCATCGCAGTCAGCTCCGCTCCAAATGCAATCACGAGTCTCCGCAGGATTGCAACAGCATGCTCTCCAGCCCCGTGCAAATCCTACCGCAGCCATCTCTCTCCCAATAGACGCCAGCTTCTTTCTTTGTCTGGTCATATGTTAGAACAGGCTGAATAAGCTGCAATTTCCCCTGGGCGCTCTACACGTCACGTGACAGGCTGATCTCCCTCCAGAGTAAACCCAGTGCGTTGACTTCAGCTGAAATCCCAAATGTCTCTAGTTGCTCTGAAGAAGTTTGCAGCAAATAACTTCCATCATACATGTCTGCAGCACGTATGCTTTGTCATATAGAAGCCCTCCCATTCACGAGATCCTTCCTATTGATATCCTCTATAGCAGAGGTTCTCAAACTGCGGTCCACGGACCACCACTGGTCCGCGAGCTCCAGTCACGGGGTCCGCAGAAAGGTGACCCAAGGCTAAAGCTGACAAACATTACACCCAGCTTCCCAGAACTTTGCTCAAAAAGCAGGCACATCCATTGCATTAGGAAGGTAAAACTACCAATATTAAAATACGAGTTGTGTGCTTTGATTTGTAAAATAGAAAAAGGTTCATTAAGTGGTCCACCGAGACCCTCAGCAATTTTCAAGCGGTCCACGAAAAAAGACGTTTGAGAGCCACGGCTCTATAGGTATTTTAAACACTGCAAAACATGTTCAGTAGGTGCAACTCCAGACATGGTCGCAAGTTTGTCCCTTGGCTCTCCAGCGAACGCAGCACTCAGTACTCCCACACATCAAGTGCTCTGGCCCTGATCCAGTGGAGGAATCAATACTTCTTTGCAGGGGACAAAATGATCCACATTTAGCTGGATCCAGCCCAGGATGCTCAGCATCTTGCGAGATCATGTCTAAAAGCATTTGTATCATCTCCTTCAAAGGAGTGTTAAAGAAGGGCTAGGTCTTTTACGATAAGAAAGAAGATACGACCACTTAAGTGAAAGAATACAATGAACTAGAACAGGGTGGGCAATTATTTTGGGCGGAGCGCCATTTACTGAGTTTTGGCAAGCTGTCGAGGGCCGCGTGGGTAGCCCCGTCCCCTGACAGGTGCCCCTGCCCCCCGGTCACCATCTTGCGACCAGAAGTCCTGCCCCTTAACCCCCGACCTTTGCCACTAGAAGTCCTTCCCCTTGCCCCCCAAAATACTCCTTGCAGCAAGGGGTTTTGCCATCTCAGAACCAGAAAAATACCCAATTATAGTCTAAAACTTGAACGTCTACAATATTCATTAATTTGATTTCAAAAAATATTTTTGTCCTGATTTGCATGTCTGTGGAGTGTACGTAGAGGTGATTGCACAGTCGCTTAAAATGAAGTCTTACTCTTGTATACTGTGGAGGGGTGAGGGATGTGGGGGTGGTTGTAGGTTTGTGGGGGGCTGTGGGTATGTGGAGTGTGGGGAGGGTGTGGGTGCGTGCCTGCAGGTTTTGTGGGGGGGATGGATAGGTGTGGGGGTGCGAGCAAGTCGGGGTTTGTGTGGATATGTGGGGTGTGGGCATGAGGTTTGGGGGGGTTGTGTGGAGGGGAGTGGTCAGTGCATAGTGGGAGAATATGTCACAAGTTGGATAGTTTGAAGAGAAGATCGGAAAGATAAGGTTATGGGTACTCAGGTGACGGGAAGAGCGCACCCGGGAGCAACCTAGGTTTTGGGCAGCAGAGATGGAAAGGGAAAGCGGTCAAGTTATCGAAGCAGAAACAAGATTCAGGCCTAGATGTGAGAGGAGAAGGTAGCAAGTCCTAATTAGAGCCAAGAGGTAACAGGAGAGGGAGGAGGAAACAGGCAAAAAGCCAGCTTTGCCCATGCTTGGATAAAGGAAGTGCTGGGAGAGCTGGGAGAAAGTCGAGAGAGGAGGCCTGGCCACAAGGCCCGGAAGAGAAGGGTGAGACTGGAAGGGGAGAGGCCGACCTGTATGGCACGAGCGCAGAAGTGAGAAGCGAGCCCACAGAGTCACCAAGGTGCGCTGGGTGGGAGGGCAGGTGGCAACCTGACGTCAGAGAGAGAGCAGCTCAGAGGAGGAGGAGAATGATCTGAACGCAGGACGAGGCGAGGACCAGGTTTGGGGGCTCTTTCCCTCGCCTCGAAAGACAGTAACTGAGCCTTGACATCAGGATACGGGTGTGACCTCCTTGCCCCGCTGGCAGTTCACTGAGCCTCCTTCACGTGAAAGGTAGGATGGATCCTGTGTCCTCTGCCAGAGCTATTTGGCTTGTCCACAGAGGATAAGAGCACTGACACACAAATCTATTTTCATTATTGCTCAACAGAGCATCTAACCCCACCCCCACATTTTGCAGTGAAAGGAGCTGTACGATCCGTCCTGTATATAGCTGGTCTTATCTGCATTTCAAAGATGTCCCTCAACAGACACTGACTTGAGGATTGCAATCCTCATCCAAAGCCACAAAAATCGGCGGGTGCTGCGCATCAGCCCCTACGTGTCACGTACTGTCCGGAGTCAATGAGCAGGATTTGCCCCTCTCTCTTGAGTAAAAGCCGAGTACGGAGGGGTGTTACTATAGGAGTTTCTAGTAAGATGACTGTATTCCCCACCCCACATCCTCTCTCTGGGTCTAGCGTGAGGAACCTCTCCCAAAGGTACAATACCTTTTACTGAGGCCGCAGTATTGTGAAGGCTAGGTAAAGACTGAACGCTGCAGCCACAACAGTCAGTCAATTAGGGAGCAAATAGATCTGATTCAGTGCTGCCTTTTTCCAGATTTCTTGCACTAATTTTACGCCCTTGCTTTCATGTACAGAAACCCAGTAAGTTGCAGCAGTAAAGCCAGAGTAAAACAGTATGGAAAGAGGGTCAGAGTTTTGAAGCTTTACAGATGTTTGCTAGCGCTACACGGGAGAAGCAACATTATTTTACTGAGCAAAGATCTTTTTTGTTCTAATGTGGAAAAATCTCAGTGGCAGTTCACTCCATTTATCTTTTTTCTTATTTAGTCGTATGATAATGCACGCTTAAACCCAGTGAATCATCGAAAAGAAAAATTCACCAAGAGAAAAATAGCTCGTATGTATGCCTCTGCGGTCAATGAATCACTGACGATAGGTATAATGGGACTAATTATATATCGTTGAGAAACTTTACCCAAGACCAGCTTGGAAGGCCAGTTTCAAAATCTTACAGTCATGCAATTGGATCCAATTTTGTAAGTGCCAGGTTAGGAAACAGCCAGAAGGATTTCAGGCCTGAGTTATTGCATGGAAATAGTCTCTCCAAACGCCTCTTCTGTGTTGACAAATAGTTTATACTTGACCAAGCAATAACAGCTAATAGCCTAAATATACACTGATTTCCATGTTCTTTAATTCGTTTGGAGGGGAAATCTCTTGGCAATAGAAATATGGGTGGCCAGCATTTGCACGATCTGCCACTCATCTATTTTGAGGACAAGCCCATATTATTCGATCTATATTTTTAGGGCCCATTCTGGAAAGCCCTTGCTCAGGTGAGTACTCTTTCACCTTTCATTTGGTTGCACAGGAGTTGTTTCTGGGACTACTTGCTTGAGGGAGATTTTGTAGGATTGAGCTCCGCGACTTCTCCAGCCTCATGCCTGTTTTTCATTCAGCTACTTGGCTTTCTTTCATAGGCTCCTTGTAATGGAGGTGAACGAGCGCCCAGCTTTACAGTAATTAACGGGCGTGCTACTGCTTCCATCGAGTCCAGCCTAGGTCAGGAGCCCATACCATCCTAACCCGGACTGGTGCTTACTCTGCCTTACGGCACAGCTGGTGCCTTTGATGGCGCAGTGGAGCTGAGGCAGCAGGCTCCTAACGCAGACCCAACCTGACTTGCAGAAGGAACATTTCCACGTAGCAGCACCGCTCCCTTTGCATGGCAGAAGCATTGCTGATAGAAACCTTCTTCTGCTGGCAAAGCTGTGTCCATGCCGAGGGTTATGCCAGCAAAGCGGCACTGGCTCTTAGATGCAACCTTTTCGCAGCCTGGGCCAAACTAGTTATTGTGGCTATTCATAATGGCAAGGTGCAGCTTCACGGAGAGGGATTCGTAATAAAATAAACACAGGTGGTGTTATAAGGTTGGTAGTCTCAGCAGAAAAACTGAGGGCTTGAAGAGCATGAACTAATCTCTCGGTCTTAAACTATCTTCTTCATAGCAACCAGGGGATAGGGGATGTGTCTGCAATACCTGACCTAGCTTTAATCTAACAATAGATGTACAAGACTGCCATGGACGCTAGGTGCTGAAGTAGTCCAGGGAGCCACAGTTTTATTATTGTTGTTACTCAAGCTACCTAGATTAAAGCTGGCTCAGGTGAGCCCTATCAATGCTAGGAACATGGAAAACTTCCAGTTCCCAGTGAAGGAAACAGCGTGTTTCTACGCAGTAGTCCTAACATGGCACGCACTGCAGATATATGCTAAAGAGCTCTAGCTAATGTATCCGCAGCAGGCTGGCTGTGGCAGAGTGGAGTTCAGCACAGGCTAGTTTTGCCTACCTTTTGGGTACGGTATACATCCAGCTAGACTGCTACAGCTACCCAAGTCAACCCACAGAAAGCCAGCTTGGCTAAGCCCACGCTCCGCTGCAGTCACTGCTGTGAGTGCCGTGTCGACATCCCCATGGCTGCGAAAATAGTTGGAAATGTCCCTTTAAGGGGAGATGAGCTGCGGCTGTAGTGTTTCTGGGAAAAATGAGATATTATATGATCTGTTAATTTATTCCAGAGTTTCCTTGATGCTTTAACAATGCAGTTCAGTCTTCAGTTCGTCATAATGCCTAATGGCCTGTGGTCAGCACAGCTTATCCAGCGTTCGTGTGCCAGGTTAAAAAACAAGCAACGCTGCGTCTACTGAACGGCACTGCGGGGGGGTGGATGCTTCTCCCTCCCCAAAACCTGCACCATAACTTATAAATCCTGTTTCAGTGGGGCTTGGATACGACTGGCAAATCCTTAAAGCCCTCTTATGAAGGGCAACGTGACTTGGCGACTTTATTCAGATGAAAACACTGCATGTTAGGAGACACGAAGGCTGAGGAAACTGTCAAGTTACAGTTATTTTTCCTCCAGTAACGCCCATGGGTCCCAAACAAGGTTAGGGCCTCGTCGTGTTAGGGCTGCACATACACCTACACCTTTGCCTTCACTGGTGAGTTGAGTCAAGTTTTGTCACGGGCAGCGTGCTCAGCTGGAAGACCGCGGGCACCCAGGAAAACCCTCAGCTCGAGCAAGGAGTTGCCGCTCATGAAAGTTAGCTGCCCCTCTTCTGCATTATAAGCTGCAGCCCAAGTTTGCAATGCTTGCCACCCGCGCCAGCTGCTGTGTGCAGCCCTCGGGCATCACTTCACTTCACTCAACGGAGGCGAACTGAAGAGGAGCTAACTCGATTGCAGATAACCCAGGTCAATGGTTTTGAAACTTCATAAAGTCATGGAAGCTTTTCATGTCGCATCTTCTGCTGCAGAACGCCTACCCCCATCCTGAAGACTGACGGGGACCCCAGTAACCCAGCCCAGCAATAGGGGTGCACCCCTTCCCAGCCCGCTCCACTGCTACACCCCATGTCTTTGCATGATGACCTATCGCTGGGTTCACAGCACACAATTTGCAAACCTGCATTAGCTCTTCACTGAAGACATGGCCAAACGAAGAGACGACTGATCCCTGTCCCAAAAGGCTTCCAGTTGCAAACCCTCAAAGGGAGGGAAAGGAAAGAGAGGCACAAGGAAGCGGAGGAGTTGCACAGCTGGTCGGTAGCAGAATTAGAAACAGAGCGCAGATCACGGGAGTCGTTGCATGAGGTCTCACCCCATGAATGAAGAAGCTTGCTTGAAAACGTCCCTCTTAAACAGCCAAGCTTGTGAACAAAGATAAAGAATGGCCCAGCCAACGGAAAGGGAAAGCTCTTGCAAGAGCTCTTGCAAATTCCCTTTCCTTTAGGCACGTGGCCATTCTGCTCCTTTCCTTCCTGGTGTGAGCCTTTATGCAAAATGAGACTTAAAAAAAAAATGCTGGGGCACCAGATCTTCACCTGATCCAATCATCATAGCAACAGCAAAGTCCACAAACACAGCTGGATTTATATCGGTTGGGTGTTTGGCCCTTTGGGTGCCAAAAATTTGCTTCCTGCTGTCTGTGACACCCTTCCCTGCTGCATCCCACTGCTGGTTTCTCTCACTCTCTCATAAGCCTTTACAAGTTTAGGCAACGGTGCAATGTACCACAGTCGTGTACAGGGGAATATAATGAACGGTTCCATATAGAGTCCTCGGTGGACGTGTGGCTTTGAGGGTCAGGGAGAGGCAGCCAGTTTCCAAGGTCTGCGGAAACCTGGAGACATGAATCAGGGAGTTACCACAGGTGCCAAGGCCTGGAGGCAGGCACAGCAGGGCAGAGCAGTGCGTGAATGGAGCCCATTATCTCTGTCGGGCCACACAGATGACAGTCAGCCCCAGATGTCAGAAGCTAGCTGAACCCTTCTAATGTTGGATTATGAAAGCCAGAACATGCAAAGAGTGGGCCATGCCAAGCCACGCTGGAGGCATTCACCAGGAAGCCTTCCCATCTGGCTCCTCTGCTGAATACTCATTGCCTCTAATACTTCGGGGCTCCATCAGTGTTCACCATAATTCACAGCACTGCGCAGTCATTGCCGAATCCCCAAATGGTCCCTTCAAGCCTAGTGAATCTGCCGCACTGACCTCCCTCCCATGCCCTGCTTCCTGTTTGAAATACCCCTCGCCAACTTAAATATCTGGTTCTCCAAAACCAGCTTCTAATTTCATTTCGGCAAACCCAATCATAACCATTGCAAGCTAGTCTGTGGGTTGCACAGTTTCAAGGGGAAACCACTGTAAGAGACCTCAGAAAGTTTCCGTTTGTGCTGCATTGTTTCCCTGCCCTTCTGTGCCTCCATGACTAGCCGCTACGTTAATCCGGCTTGCCGTTCTTTTTGCTTAGCTGTTGCTGGTCTTGCATTCAAAATTCAACAGATCCTTCCTCAGAAGCTCTCTCTTATTTAATGGTGCTACTATTTTAAAGCCAAGAATTGCTGGGTTTTGCATGCAAAACAGAACTGCTTGACCCTACCTTGTGAAAATTATTCAGGGCCAATCTACCACGAAGGCCTTCTACCCTTTACTTGGAGATCTTTTAAATGATAAAGTGCCTTGCTGCTTCCCAGAATTGAGACAAGCCACTTTACTACAAGCCTCTTAAAAGGACCTTTGCAGAGTGGCTTCTGATTCTCTGATCGCAAAAGCACATAATCGATCTACAGGGCCACGACAGACGTCTCTATCAAGACTTCCATGCTCTTATGAGGTGTATATCTTCCCATCCAAAAAGCTTGCTCTTGCTTTTAAGCAAAGCATGGGGTTTTTTTTCCTTTTAAAGTCTTGCCATCCGAGGTCTAAGATATATTTTTAATATATCCTCCTCTGTGTCAGACACACTGGGCTGTATTCCAGCTGTTAGTCTAATGGAGTCTTCTCTCCTCCCCCACAAAAAGCAGAGGCTAACTCATTCTTCCTCCTCTGGCATTTCTTTCACATGTGTTCACCATCGACGTTTTCTTCAGTTTCATCCTCATATTCTGTAGCTTACAACATAATCATACCAATCCTTTGAACTCCTACGGCACCTTTCATCCCTGGGTTTCCAAGCTTTTAAAAAATATTAATGAATTAAGGCTCAACACTCCTCTGGAAGGTAGGTCAAAAGCCAATCTGGTGGCTGCTGCCATGTGCCGGAGATCGCAGCACAACCCTCATATTGCATACACACACTGAAGGAGACTGTATGAACCTTGCCTGCTTCTTCCCCCAACTTGCCCGCATCGCCTCAGTCCTTTCAAACTGAGTTCAGACAGCCTGCTCTCACCCTAACCGAGGCCCGATGGGTCAGATCTGTATCTTAAAGCTGCTAGCATCCCTGAATTAAATGTACCCTCCAAATATGCAGACACGCATTGGTCTGGGTGAAATGCCAGTGTCTACCTGGGCGGCACCTGCCCACCGGCAGCACGGCGCCCGGGCGTTCTCAGCACAACGAGACGTGCTCTTTTCAGCCTGCTGTCAGCAACCAGCAACGTGGTAAACGTGGCCACTTCTGCCCTCAGATCCTCACGCCGCTGGGCAAGCCGAATCCTGACTTGCCTTTGAACTGATTTCCCACGGGGTTGCTCAGTCACATGCTAGACCCGACTGAGCTCCCTGCACCCACTGCCAACGATGCAGGAACACAAAACGTGCTCGTGCCAAGGATCGCTGCGAGCACACAAAGGAGCAGAACCTCCCGATTGCTTTCCTCGTTTCTTTGCATGACTCCACTTGCCAGGTTACACCAGTCAGGTCATGTTACCTGCCCAACCACAGCACAAAGAAATGCAGTATCACTTCTATAATACATTTACCACAAAGCCTCTTTGAACCTGTCAGCAAGTGCTTTTCTTCTGCCAGTCAGTACCATGGCATGGAAGCAGAATCGTGCTCTGGTTCACAGGACCCAGCTACGTGCAGAAGATGCACCACGTAAAACAAAGCGAAACAGATGGAAGAGCTCCAAAATCCAGGAAGAGGCAGTGGGGGAGCAAAAGCTAAACTCTCTTGTTCATTTGGTTCTCATCTCTTGGCTCTGCCCACGATGAATTCCCAATCCTAGCAAAACAGACACTAAGAGCTTACGAAAGAGGCTGGCTCGTACACCACGGCAGAGCAAAGACAGAGGCACAGCCAACGAGCGCTCCATCCTCCCCATGCCTGCAACCTGTGGCTGCTGGCTGACAGTACCGTTCAGCAAGACATTTTCATGATACTCACTACTACACGATGAAACAAAAGGGCTGGGAGGGTGGGAGAGGGGAAGGGGAACCAGGGTGTCCACCCTGGGGTGCCAGAATCACCACTGGAGCCTTTCCTACAGCAGGCGCACCCCATGCCCAGCCCTAGGAGCTGGGCCGCCCTGTAACGCGTGGGGCTCCTGCAGTGTGGGGCAGTCTCGTCCCATACCAGCTCCACCAGCTCTGTGGTGCGGGCTCCCTGGTGCCTTGTACGCTGCTCCCACCCAAATGCTCTGCTGTGCACGCAGCTGCATCTCCTGTGGCAAAAACTCCCGGGGAGGCACATGCAGCTCAGCCCTTCCCCCCATATGCTAGGGGACCTCTGGGTGGGCAGCATGGGGTTGCGTCTGCCATAGCAAACACTCCTGGAGGGCCAGGGCGGTCTGGGGACTCCGCTCAGCTGTGCCAGTGGGAGCACGTGCTGGTAAAGCTGCAGCAGCTGCCGTCAGAGGACAAAGAAAGCTGGGGAAGGCCAGGGTCTTTGCTTCACAACTCTCCAGTGGTCAGCGCTCTGCTCAGGGTCCTGCAGGAGCCCACTACCCTTGTGTGGCTACTTTCTGTCTCTGCTCCAGAGTCTCACTTCTTTTTAACTGCTTATTTCTACCCAGACTTGAGTTTTCCTCCTGTGGCATCAGCTGTTTTGGATCAGGTCCAGGTGGAGGCAAGCACCTCTGTCTTACAGCCAGTCCCTCAACGGGGTCACCACGCGTTCTCCAATTTCTTGCTTGCTCTCTGCTCTTTCAGATGGTTTCGGTTCTGAAAACCATCAGCTCAGCCCCTGCCTAATGACTGAGGGCCCGAGTCAAAGCTCACTGAAGCCAATGGAAAGAGGAATTCAATGAGGATGGTAGGGTATCCGACATAAGCTCAAGGAAGTTGCACGCTCTGTGCATGAATTGCAAGGGGAAAAGCCATAATTTCACTGGAAGGCACAGGGCAGTGTGGTCCAGCTGCAGCCCCTGGGGCCATCACTGATGTTCCAGCAAAGAACCAGTTGGAGAATTACATCTTGGGGAAAGGGGGATTGGAAGTGGATGGAAGGATGCCCTTGAACGACATTGCCCGTACAAAGCCGTCTGCAGAATGAAGCAGGTAAAATGCCACCACGCTAGCTGAAATCAAGCCCACTGAAGCCAATGGGATTTACGCCATGGACTTCAAGCGAGCCAGGATTTCACCTCTAGGGCTTAGCTCCAGCTGCGCCATTGATCGCTGTGTCAGACATGCCTCCCCCTGCCTCGGTTTCCATTGTTTATAAGACAGCATCGATAATACTAGTCTACTTCACCGCGGTGTGGTGGAGCAGAAACTATTGCAAAAAGGCCCATGATGGAAGTTGCTCATAGAGGAACAAACGGGTGTTGCCCAAAGCCATGTGGGCCCCTGCCCCACCTGCAGAGTCTGGAGGCAGAGCAGACTGCTCAGATTGCACGGGAACCTGGGAAAAGAGGGATTTCACAAGCACAACCCCAAGCAATATCGCAATGTGTGAGCTGGCCCTCTGGGATGTAGATGCACACTGCTCTGGCCTGGCAGCAAACAGTTTGCTCACATAAGCACAAAGACTTTTATGGGTGGGACCTGCCAGTACCTTGATAAGATGGTGACATTTCTGAGGACAGGGAGTAGGTCCTGATCCCTTAGCTGTTTAAATCAATGGAAAACTTTTCATTAACTTCAGTGGGGTTGTGAGCAGGCCCAACGTGTCTCCCCACGGCTACGAATGATCATACCGATTTCAGCCACTTAACACATGGCAAGCTTATGCTCCTCTCCTTCCAATACAGGAGGGAAGGGGGAGAAAAATAAGCAAAGACTGTTTTCATGCTGTCCCTGGATGCTGTGCCTGATTTAGGGTAGGCAGGCACGCAGAAGAACAAGGAAAGGTAGGGAAAAATGCAGGCTGATGAACATGAGTCTGGGGAGCAACAGTTGTCAGGGAAGCTGTTCTTCGGAAGAGAGCCGGTTAAGAGAGCGCATGAGCGCGATGCACCGATCTGGGGACGGATTCTGTGATGGAGGAGGCCATTCAACTTTTGGCTCCAGGGATAAAGGCAAGAGAGTGTGACCTGGAAAGGGGAAGGGATTGGTGCTTAGTAGAGATGTCTGTTCACAAAATACTTAATGAAAAGCTGTCACATGAATGGCCACGTGCTTAATGTCAGTGTTACCAGAGATCATCTTCACAGAAGCACTGCTGCTGAGCAGACAACAGTGATTTCTGGACTTCAATCAACAGCAAGGACAGCCAAGATTCAGAGCGACTCTCTCAACCGATGCAGGCAGCAAATACGGGTCTAAGGAACGGTGCCAAATGCAAGAGGAAGAAGCAGGGAGACTGGATCTGAAAAGACCAGGGAAGAAGTTTACGTGACTAATGTCTTTAAAAGTCTGACAATGAACATGAAAAGCTCCAGAGAAAGCCCATTTTTAGCTATACATCAAGTCACCAGAACTCTTCATTGCCCGCTCGGAAAGAGGTATTTACAGATTTACAATAGCGGGGTGAAAATGGTTATTGAGCTGTCAGCTCCAAGAAGACACTTTATCCAGCATTGCAGGATCCAGCAGCTGGAAGATGAAGCCTGACAGGAAATACGGCAGAAGCACTTAAGATGGAGAATAATTCACACTGGAAGTGCCTACCATGGGGATCTGGTGGGTTCCCCATTGTCCAACGAGGCCTATACGGGTGTCTGCAACATCTGCAAGTCACTTGGATTTGGCATGCCATCTCCACCAGGATTTTTTGACATGCCCAAGTTAAGTCAGGATCCAAGTTCATACTGAGAGATATGTCCAAGTTCGGCAACATGTTATGGCTTTGAGGCAGGAAGCAATGGATACGAGGTCATGGGATTCACTATGCAAGTGTTCAGGGCAAGTGGTCCCTACTGGCAAGACAATATGGACTATCTGTAGCTCCAGGACAGCCGCGTTGTAAAAGGATGGATCATGTTTACTACCGAAGAGTCACTGAAGGATGGCAGGAGTACCACCAGCAGCTGAGAAAGGCGAGGGTTTAACTGGCAGCCTTGGCCCCGATTCAGGAAAGCATGTATGTGCACACTTAAAGTCACACTTGTACTTAAATGCTGTCCTGAATACAGAGGGAAATGAGTACGCACTTGAGCAATTTCCTCAGCTGCGGCATTTAAGAGAATATTCAAAAGCTAAAGAGAAAAGAGGTACCTTTTTGTGCAGGCCAGATTTTGTTTAATGAAAAAGAAAGAGAGAAATAGCATCACATAGGGCAAAATCATGCCTGCGGACACTAGCTGAATTGCTCCCTGGGCTTGCAAAAATCTGTACCACTGTTGTCACCAAAATGAGAATAAACACATCTGAAAGCCTATTGGGGTGCCATCAGAAGGTTACTGGGTAAACTAAAAAAATAATACAAGATTTAATTAATACGAAGGACAATAATAGCCTGTATTTGTGCAGCAATTTTCACCCAGACATCTGCAGGCAGTTTACTCAGAGTAATTCCTATGAGCTAGTGGAGTAGGGTTACCCTTGTATTGCAGAGAGAGAAACTGAGGCCCAGACAGGACGAGCAGCTTGCCACCAATAAACCCACACCAGATTCAGCAGCAGAAGCCATAGCAGCTGCTCCCGGTCCCCTGCTCTAACCATTGGCAAAAACAAGCTCTTGCCTTCAGTTACACATTTCAGGTGATTGTGACAGATATGAACATTTCCCAAGTCATTAAAAGCATGTTGCTCTGCCTGAGCCATGATTCATACTGCTCAGTCTTGAAGATACCTGCAAGAATAAGAACTGACGGTTTCTGACAGAGATTAGACTATAATACAGTGAATCCATGCACCCTACAGATCGCAAGGTCTTATCTGGAACGAGTTAGTATCAGTTCAGGCTTTATTTCAGTATATTGTTGAGATACAGTTTATCCCCCTGAATACAGGGTTGAGAGCTCATTCTTGAACCTATTCAATATTTTCTTCTAACCTGAATTTTTCTGTCATTTAGAACCATCTTTGGAAGGGGGGGATGAAAGCAGATTAGATGCAATCAAAATTGTTCAGCTATCTTAATGTTTTCATTAAAACTCCATCTATTTTTATGAATCATCATAAAACAGTCTGTGTGTATGGGCACATGCGCTCACTGCCAGAACAGCATAAATGGGCCTTAGTGTTAGCGACAATCAGGTCCATATGAGTTTATAGCATGCTACGCCATCTCCATAAAACACATATGCAGCCAGGTAAATATGAATAGCTAGATATATCACAGAGGTTTCCAGTATTCCCAAGCAAGGAGAGTTAAAAGCAAAGTCTGTACCTCAAGCATCGCAACATCTCTCCCTTTTTATATCACATTTTGCTTCGCTGCAGCAAAGCGGCTTCTTGCTGGAAATCTAGAGCTCAGCTCCACGTGAGTCTCCTTCTCTCAGCAATGTCATTACCTGTCTACATTCAAGAAGGTCTTCCCTGTTGTTTCTTCTATTTTTTCTTCCTTGATGAAATATCTAGTCTATCTAAGTCTATTCACCTGAAAGATTCGCTGTACGTTTTGAGCATAAACTTACCCAAGAGTAAAATTTCTTATTTGCCCCCGAAATAGAAGCAGGGAGGGTCACGCTTTCTCCAAAGGGTTTCTTTATGAATTACTTACAAGAGGTTAATGCATGTGTAACAGGGGTTATAATTATATTACCGACATGAGTAGTTTGTGTTATAAATGGCTATAGACTCCTCAAGAAGAGGTGCTACAAAGGGTTATAGGCAACCTATTGATTTGTAGAGCTTTTGAGCCATCTGTAACCATTAATTAATCGCCAATTAAAACATTTATAAATCACGTATCTGGCTCTGTAAACTATTTATGAATCTCCCTATCGAAGGAGTAGTAACTTGAAGGAATAGGGATGATGTTCAACAGCGTGCCGGACTGACGAGGGGAAGGAAATGTGCATGGAGCGTGGGGCTCCACCCTATGCATTCGGAGATGGTTTTCGTCTTGCGCAGGGTGCAGTGCGAGGCAGAGCGGGTGCTGATGTACGTGTCAGCACTCACTTCTCTACAGATAGAAGAGACACGCTCTTGGTGTTGATAGACACACAGCACGAGAAAGCAAACCTCGTCTTACAGAGAGGATGCTCGGGCTCCCAGCTGTGCATTTCTTCCATAAAGCACAGAACTTGGATTGAACGAGAACCTACCGCGGGTCAGCAAAGCACGGGAGTATCTCAGTCCGTCCCTATTCAGCAAAGCAAATGAGCACCTGCTTAACTTCAGCGTGAGTTCCCAAGGAGGGAGGGAGGGGGGAAAAGACCCCGTTCCCCTCCCCGTCATGTCCTGAGGAAGATATCAGACACATCAGAGGATAAACTCATTTCCCTACCGGTGCCTTTTCTGTGTACAGATCCGGGAAGCCTAATTAGAGAACAGCCAGCTGGTGTAGCCAAACTGGCATGGCTAGAAGAGCCAGCAGGAGATTATTCAGGCTGCATTCCCAAGATCGCCTAGCATGAAAGTGAGCCTGGTTCTCCTGTGGAGGGTCACGAGGGTGAGAACTGAACCCGTTGTTTCTCTGGTCAGCAACTCACCCGCATACCGTCACTACCAGTTCTGGCACTGGCATTTGTAGGTGAAAGTGTTGGTTCTAACTCAGAGACACACACAACCACCCCCCCAACCAGACTACATTTCTTAGCAAACTCTCTCATTCATGCAGACTGTGCGCCTCTGCCACGAGTGCAAGGCAGGAATCGGCAGGGGAAAAGATCATTAAATGTCACTCAAGTGAGTGCAACCATCATAAAGGTGCTGCAAGGATTTGTAAGCCCTGAGATTTCTGGGATCTCTAATGTAACCGCCCGCTGGCACCTTTGAGTCCAAAGAAATCAAAAGGCTTTATACAAATTTAAATTGAAACACATGCTATATTTCACCCACCGGTGACCGCAGTCTCTTCTCAGCTGAAGCAGGACGACAGCCGAGGACTAACAGCAATATCGCATAAGAGTTCAGGACAGAAAGTGAGGAATGGGGAGCTACCAGAGGAAATATGGGTAGCTAAGCTAGACTCTCGGCAGATCTCCATGGTAACACCCATTCTCGCTCCAAAAAATGCCAGGTGGTCTTAGGAAGAAAGAATAGGCAAGGATGCAAGACACTTCCAAGACATTGAAGAGATTTGAGTTCTTGACTTCACCACAGACTTCCTTGCCTGACTTCGGACAACTCAAAAAAGCCCTCTGCATCTCAGTTTCCCACCTGTGAAATGGGGGTAACCACTCCATGCCTACTTTATCTATTTTAGACTGTAAATTAAGATCAGCAACTGCCTCTTAGTATTGCATGGACAGCACCTAAGTACTGCAGTGATATAAGTAATAAATAAAAAGAATAATCTTTAGTGGCCGCAAATGGTTGCAATTCAAGTTTTATGTTTCCTCTGAGTACATAAATAAGTCAAATAGTGTAAAAAGTGAGGCTTCCCTACTAATTGCAATATATGTGAACTACTCTGCAAGGTTTTCACCATGCCCAGTTTCTGTCCAATATATTCCCCATTAAAAATCAAATCCCTGTATTTCTAGCCCTTGAAGCTGCAACAAGCTATTTGCTAGAGTTATGGATTCTGGCAAGGGAGCCGTACGGTGATGGAGAACTCATCACCTTCCCCCAGCAAGCTCACACTTAACAGCCAGCCAAGAAAAGCCCCCCTCAAAAAAACCCCACTGAGCGAGTGGGAAATTCAGCATCAGTTCCAAGGTTCAGAGAAGCCAACAGAGTCACATTTTCTTCCCAATATCAGGAGCTTTAAAATAAAAGCTGCAAGCCCAAGGCATGGCTGGCAACTTTGAGAGTACCTCCCAAGAAAGAGCCAAGAAAGGAGGGAAGGGGCGGTGGAGAGGATGGGAAAGGATGGCAGAAGGAAAGGAAGAAGCAGGGACCAAGGGAGCCAGGAAAAAGGGTGGGAGACTGAGTACAGAGCCAGGCATTAAACCCAAAACAGCATCATGAAACTGCCTTTCATTTCTGAAAAGCAACAGCAAAAGGAAACAGTAAGGGATGGGGAGGAGCAGGAAATGAGCAATAAAATGGTCACAGCCCCCGGCAAACCTGGAGTCTGCAGGAAACTTCCTTACCAAATATGCTTCCCCAGGATTGTCCACTGAACGCTATGCCTCCAACCACCTCTGCTATAAACTCCATCAGAGCATTACCAGGGAAGTCCCGGTCTACCTGAAGTATATTTACCAAGGGGCCAAACTCATCAGTATTAACTTTGCCAATGGTCAAAAGAGTTCTGGGGCAAAAGAGGTGTTCAAAGGGCCAGGGGTTGGACTTCGCCTAATGTGCTGAGTTTTCTTGAAAACGTCTCTCTGACTCTGGCCACTAAGTTCCTTTGCAAACCCAGCCCATAGGGCCTGATCCCAGGGCTACTGAAGTCAGTGAAAAAGGTTACCATTAACTTTAGTGAACTCTGGCTTAGGTCCACTGAAAAGCAGTTCTCGGACTTGTAACAGCGATTTCAGCTGCTTCTTATATGTCCATCATGTTACATTTCATATCTCAGGGCAAGATCACAATGCTGTGGAAGCCAGTGGGAGATTTGCTACTGACTGCTATCCAAGCAAAACCAGAATGCCCTTTTCAGATCTGCAGAGACGCCATACGGGGGGCGTATGCATTCAGTGCAAATCAAGGCTTTGTTTAGAAGAACTCTTCCCTGCTCTATGTCAAGTGCCTCCGATAACAAGAAGTAATCTTCCTGCAAAAGTATTGATCTGCAATGCTTGTTCAGTCCTGTAACATGAAGACCGTTTTCATCCTGAAGCCAGCATTACTAAAGAAACGTGTTTGTTTGCATTTAAGAAAGACCTTACGGGGTGTTAAGATGTGTATAATTACACTGAATCAATGTGCTTGGGGCTGTCAACTTGAAAGCTTAATATCTCAAAATTGCTGCCCAGGTTACTTTGAAATACTTATTTAATGCACCTTTCTTTTCTGCTAAATTACCATTAATGGGAGAAAAGGTTAGAATTACCTAATAGAAGTAGCGTAGTCCTTTTAATGGAAACAATTATTCGCACTCAGCTATTTTTTTCTATTTCTCCTGCAGTCCCTGAAAAATACATAAACTCCAGGAATGTGTTTTATGTTACTGTAATCTCTGATTCCATCTCACTTGCTTTTATCACTCCTGCTGCCTTTTAAAAACTAGGTATATTTGGAAGCTAAAGAAAAGAGCTGATTACATGTTTTGACTATAACTTCAGCTATGAAAAACCCTTTCTCTTAGCTTATGCTATCTTAGAAAGAGCTGGGACCATTCCAGTTCGAGATGATCCGAAGTCTCTTGAAGTCCCTGTCACCCTTTATATTAACGGTACATACAAAAATAATGTATACATTACTAGTAGCTTCTTTACTATATGGTTACTAAATTCTGATAGATGATTAGAGAATGTGAGGTGCCAATAAGCTTTTTCTTAACTACCTATAACATACTACACTGTTGTTAAAATTCAACCAATGTGAATTTCCATTTGGAAAACAATGGCAGGTTGCCAGTGAAATATCACAAATCAAACTTTTTCAATTCTGAAATGGTGCTGTGGTCCCTCCAGGCAGTTGCATTTTGGGCGTCCAATGCTTCTACTCTCCTCCACCGAGTGCATGGCTTGGTCAGCGTGTTTCTTATGGCCTTGCAGCCTCCTGAGGGGATGCAGTGCATCGTGGCTGTCATGCCGCATGGGAATAAAATCTGACTAGGGAGCCCATCCCCATTTTTCAGCAACAACAAAATGAATGCTCCCATGGGAAATAGATATTCTTCACAAAAAAATCATTCCTTGAAGCCCCAATTTCCATCCAAAAAAATGGCTTCAACAGAAGAGTGTCGGTCACCCCTAAATAAATAATGGTTGTTATAAGTATTAGCCTTTTATAAGCTTGTATAAATTAAGCGTTAAAATAAAGCATTAACATATGCCTACTGAATCCAGTAGGTCTTGGATCAGCACCTGGATCATTAGGCCCAGTCCCAATCAGAGAGAGCGAGCGCTGAACCCTAATCTGTAATTACTGAGCATCTTGAGCAAACTGATGCACGTATATTGGGAACAGAGACTGCTGAGATACTAATTATGCAACCGCCAGAAATCAAAGCGCAAAACGATGTAAGCTTGTACCATCATCATCATCATCACTTCCATCACATTTTTACTTGCATGTTTCAAAGAACGGAGACAGATGACACAGTTAGCAAAGGAGTCTGAATCCTGGCCACAGTGTGGCCCTTCACATTACCATCACTATTTAACCAGAGGTGTAAAAGGGGCAAAAGGAATAACAAGAAGTTTTGGTGCAGAGAAATAAAGTGCCGGGGCACTGGTGGACAGCACAGGGCGGGCTCTTGAAGGGAAACAAGTGTAGCACCGGAGCGAGCAACCATCACAAAAGCAGCCTGTGAGATGAAGTACACAAGTCAGACAACCTGGACTGACTCCATCACGCCCTGGGAAGGTCAGTAGCCTGGTGGAAAGGGCGCTCATCCACCTGCAGAAGACCCAGGGTCACATCTGTCATCTGAGTCCAGCAAAGCAAAGGCCTGAACCTGCTCTCCCACATCCTGAGTGAGTAATTGAATTATTGCAGTGGACGGCTCTGTATTGTTACGACCAGAAATCCCCTCCTGGACATCTGATCCTTGATGAACGCTTCGTCAAAATGACATTCCAGCAAATAATTCCAGGTCCAGCACTTCGATGCAGTCCGATGAGAGCCTGTTTCAGCAAAAGAAGCCCATTCGGGTGGATTTTCAAAGTTGCTCAGAAAATAGTTCCAAAGGCGCTCAGGATGCTGGGCATGTAGCACTTCTGAAAAGCTGCCCCTTAGTTTGGTGGGATCTCTTTGGAAAACCTGGACCATCAAGCCCCTGGGAAAGATCAGTGAAAAGAGTTTGCAGAGGTTTTGCAGGAAGCTGGGAATCTGCACTCTGATAGAAAGGAAGAGTGATTCAGGACAGGGGCTGAGGAGAGCTGGGCTCATTTCCCGATACTGCCACAGATTTCCTGTGTGATTTCAGGTAAGCTGTTTAATCTCTTTGGGCTTGAATTTCAGTCCACCCAAATCTGCTGTGTTTGAAGGGTGGATCTGTGGGCCTCCTCATCTGCCACATCATAAATCAGGGGCGGACAATTATTTTGGGCAGAGGGCCGCTTACTGAGTTTTGGCAAGCCATCAAGGGCCGCATGACAGGCAGCCCAAGCCAGATAAGTATTAATTTTCTAATTTTTTTAGGGACCCCATGGGCCAGATAGACAGGTCTGGTGGGCCACATCCGGCCCCAGGGCCGCATTTTGCCCATCCCCCTCTTAAATGAGTCCAGGCTGCGTGAAGCTGCTGATCAACCCACATCCCAATTTCTTGACAGATCAAGCACGTGGCAAGGAATCAAGAAATCAGCTTTTCTTCTGCAGCATTGCTTTGCTGCATTACTGCTTCCCCACCCATCCATCCACACATCCGGTTTGTACCCGTACTGCATGGAAGCAAGAGGAAAAGGTTGCTTGGAAATGTCTTACCCTTACTGAACGGGTGAAGATTTTGGAGCCCAAAGGATAAACTGTTGCTGCTAAAGGATTTCATGAGACAGACAGGAAATTCAACTGCAAATTAACGAGTTCCAGGGACACAGCAGGCTCCTGCACGCATGGATCTGAAAGCTAATATTACTCCTCTGCAGGACAGCAGAAGAAACATAAAGATAGAAGAAAGCAGAATGAAGTTGTTGTGAAAGAAGCTAAACATCATAGATCAACTGTAAATGATCTGGCAATCAGCCAGTTCAATACAGGCTGCTTTCTACCTCAAGCTGTGTGCAAGAATAGAAGGCAGATAAAGGGGATGGCTGCAAATGAGACAAAAATATAAATGCATCAAATCTCCACAACTGCTGCCTGTATAGATAATGAACCAACAGCAATTGCTACAGAAATGAGTCAATCAATAGTGGAGAGGTGAGTATTAGGAACGTCGAAAGATGAACCGAACTCGCAGCAGAGCTGCTGTTTTGATGACTTGAATGCAGTACTTCTCCTTGCAGTCACTAGTTTCAAATCAACCTCGCATGCCCTCCACTTACCCATCTGCACTTATGCCCTGCCGTCTCAGAGATGTGCCACTCCAGCTGCAGTATAAAGGCATCTCTTTCTTTTTTTAAAAACTGGATGTCTAGACAGTTGTCTCCACATCAGACAATGTGATCACATGGGAAATTCAAGGGGAAATTGCTGGGAACAGCTACAGAACAGGAACATCCAGAACAGGGGTTTTTTTCAATTTTGTCCACTGACAATATAAGCATCGCAGGGCAAGTAAGCTACCGACTTCTTGCAACTGATTTCCCACCGCTCCCTGGTCCCGCAGCAGACCACCAAGACAAAGTAAAGCTAAGAAAGGTAAAGGAAGGGCAGACATCAAAATCACCCACAAGTTCAATTCTGCTCAGTTATACAGATGCGTTCCTACTGACATCAATGGAAGATGCCCTACATATGTTACAGGTTACCTATAATGGGTATAATAACCAAGAGTCAGAATTATCCACTCAGCTGCATTACAGCTATAAAAAGAAAGTTGTCTGAAAATGAATGTACTTCCCATGAATAGATAGTTACTGAGTGGAGAATAGAGGTCGAGCTAGGTTTACAATCCTCTCCTCTTTAAGCCTGATAAGGATTGAAAGAAACAGAACTTTAATCATCTCATGATTCACCCCTACATAACGAAGCGTTAGGGTTATCTGTCCGCTTCCACAAGCATGGGACACGCCATAGGAATGGCGTGCGAGCCAAGACCTCAGAAAAAGACTATCCTCTTATAGAAAACACACATGAATTCGACTCTGAAAAATCTATCTCCATAGTAATGACAGCCCTGCTTGAGCTTCTTTTTAAAGACAGTTTCTTCCAAAAAAACTCTTGATTTTCTAGTGCAGTTCATGTTTCAGGTGTCTCTTTGTTCCACATCTCAGCCCCAACAGGTACAAAAGAAACCAGTCATGCTCCAAAAGCAACAACAGTCTTTCATAAAACTTTCCAAAACGCCAAAGTTATTCCACTTTTGCAGGATATGGAACAAAAAAAAAATCACGTTCTGTACACCCACACATTTTAAAGGAACGAGAAAACAACTTTTGTGACATTTTCTTGCATTTTGTGTAAACACTAAAAGTTGTCAATAACAAATTTCAGTAATAGTTTTATATCAATTTCCATTAACAAATTACATGAAACATGGTGCAACCCTGCCCCCCTACACACACACAGATTAAAAGAAAAGTTAATAATAAAATATTTTGATTTTGGAAAAAGGCTGTTTCTTAAACGAAAGGCTTTTCATTTAGAAACTTTCTACCTGCTCTTGTGTGTTATGACTTTCCAAACTTTGAAAACAGCTTGGATTTTGAGGAATGGTAACTCTCTCTCCAAATCTCAAAATCCCATTTTTCAAAGGGCCTCAAATTTTAATCCAGCGTCAGCCTCAGCTTTCAGCTACCACGTTCCAAGCCAATTTTATTATGCAGATAGCATTAAAGAGGATGACATATCTATCTATATTCATCTGTGTCCTTAACTACAGAGCAACTAGCAACCGCTCCTTAATGTTCAGGTGCTTAAGACCCTACAGCAGGGGTGGGCAAAATGCGGCCCAGGGGCCGGATGTGGCCCACCAGGCCATTCTATCTGGCCCACAAGGCCCCTAAAAAATTTAGAAAATTAACATTAATCTGCCCTGGGCTGCCTGTCATGAAGCCCCGACGGCTTGCTAAACCTCAGTAAGTGGCCCTCTGCCCAAAATAATTGCCCGCCCCTGCCCTACAGGCAAGCCTTGCCTTCGTTTTCATGGGAGCAGTCCCACGTACCAAACTGATCTAACCATTTTAAACCAAAACGATAGTTGAATCTGCTGTCACCCAACCTGCAACACTTTCAGAGATGCTAGAAATACCTCTTTTTCAGAAGCATTGACCTTATCTTCTCTGAACTGTAGTTTCTGGAATGGCTTGTGCAGTCCTTCAAGTGAAAGTCAGACAAAAATCATATCAGACTGGTAGAAACTCCCAAAGCAAACACAAAACGAGGACTCCACGTGAGGCCCCTAAAAGGTGCTTCCAGTTTTCCTTTTCGTTTTTAGGGTTGTGAATAATGAACATACATTTTCAGTGCCAATAACCCCCACTGGCATTTTTGTGGCTAACAGGGCCACTCATAGTGGAAATCCAAGCCAGGGATTAAAGGAGATACTACTTTTTGTTTCTGCTGGCAGAATTAGCCTGTTTTCCATCACTGGAAGTGAGCTCTAGAAGAACCTGAAAAACAATCCAGCAACTTGTATGCCTTTGGCATTTTCTTGGCTCTGTCCAGGCCCAGACCTGGACATCCTTCACCGCTGGGTCGCTCCCAGGGTGACATGCATCCCCGTGGAGAGGGGCCAGCACACAGCGGATGCATCATTTACACTCTTGGTCTAGGCTTAGGTGGTGGATGGGCTTTGCACTGGTTCTTTGTTCAGAGGCACATTCCACTCACCGAGCAAACTTCAGCTAATTAATGAATGTGCAAAATGAAACTAGAGAGAAATTAGGGCAGGAATAGCATGCCATTCATTGAATTACCTTAGAACGGGCAGGTATCACAGCCAACTGTATGGAGACAGTCTACCTCTACTGGTTGACTGTCTGTTACTGGAAAATACAGAAATAAAACAACTTGACAGCATCAGGAAAGAGTTTGGCAAAATCAGTGGTTGCAGCTGTGTTACCAGCATATCCTTTTACCTTGCTTTACTTCGACATGACCACTTTCTGCATCTCGTCTCAGTGCAGACTGCTGGCTCGTTGAGGCCAGGGCTGCGTTTCTCTACGTGTACTGGGACCAGACCAGGGCTTCGAAGCATTGCTGTGACAACAACGGGGACTGGGCAGGTAGGAAAGTCAACATTGCAGAGGCTGTGTTAAATGACCGTAGTTTGGGAGCTGCTTCTATTGCAATACGAAGCGTGCTCAAATGTATCTCAACAAAGCACGAGCTGATGGTTAGACCAAGACACTGCAATCTCATTTCTGTCACCGAGTTACCACCTGTCATCTTTAGATCATACAGGCTCTTTTTGGACCTTCTGAAAAATCACTGATGTCTCTGTGCCTCTGGTTGCCTGTCTGTAAAGTGGAGATAATAAAGCTCATCACCCATTCAGATGTGCTGGGAGTTTTAGTGGTATAGGAAAAGCCTCCGATGAAAGGCAGTGGAGTAGGAAATGGGTAGGATTCGCAAGCATTTCTAAAAGATTAGCTCCAGGAATCTCAGAGAAGAGAGGACGAGCCGTATTGCTTTGCTTTTTAAAAAGCCTCTGACAGCTCAGAGACCTGCGCTGTCTTGGCCTAATCTATTCTCCCCTCACCACCTGCCAGTGAGTTGGCTGCTGACTTCCTGGCCAGAGCAAGGGTCAAGCTCTCCAAGAGGAGCAAGCACCACGGCCGATCAGTGAATTATCCATCAGGGAGCCGTGAGGTCAGAAAAGCCTGAAATCTAACTCTCCATCAGTCTGACATCAAGTTTAAGATGCAGTTGAGATCTGCAGACTTGGACTTACCATGCTAAAGTCTGTTCCAAAATTCAGGTCATGCTCCCGCTATCTACACCAGTAACTCGGCATGCTGCCGTCCAGAGACCAGAATGGCCAGAGTGGAAAACTGCCTCCAGTTTTCATCTGCAGCTGCAATAAGCTGTACGGGGCTTAAAGTTTGTCCAGGTTTTAAACTAGGAGGCTTTCATTTAAGTAGGCTTCTGTACAAAATAAATTACAAGGTTGAACAAAGAAAAATCCTCTAATGCAATGAGGGTTCCAGTGCTAGCTTGGGTTTCTCCCACATGAACATTTTACCAGCATCGCTAACCCCAAGCGTTCAGAAATCATGAGTCAGGCTCCTCCAAATCATGAGACTGGCTTGAACATCGTAAATTGGGGGCTCTTTTTATTTGCCTTCTGGTTTCTGAGACTTGAGGGTCACACTCCGGTCATGTTTTTAAGCTTTTCTCTAAAACCACAAGGGCTAGATTTTTTTCTCTTTGAATGAAAACTAAGATTCTCAAGCAGCCGAGACTTCAGCAAAACTACCAAATAGCACAAGACTTGCAACAAAACCCTGAGAGCTGGAACTCTGATCACACAAATAACTCTTTAGTCCTATTAAGAGTTATTCATACAAATAACTCTTTATTCTTATTCCTACTACTACAACTGTCTGCGTGGCATTGGGGAAGTCACACACTCCACCTGTCCCATCCACTGTCCTGTCCCGTATTATTCTAAATTGCTGTTAGATTTCTAATATTATTCTAAATTGCTTTCTAAATTGTCTCCCCCACTTTTCATCTGCTTTTTTTTTTTTAGACTGTAAAATCTTTGGGGCACAAACCATCTTTTATTAGAGTTTGTGTACAGCACCGAGCACCAGGAGTCCTGAAGCTGGCTGGAGCTTTTAGGTACAAATAATAATCGCGTCTCAGCCTCTTGACGGCTCAGACCACATGCTCGGGAAGTTTCTTTTGGATCTTGACACCAAGGACCAAGCGCACTTATTACCACTTACTTCTTGGCTTGTTTGATAATTTGTTCTCATTCTCAACAAATATTTGTGGAGGTCTGGGAGTAATCAGGCTCTCCCGTTACACTTACATTTTATGGTTTGACTTTTAAAGAACCGGGGGGGGGGAAAGTTTGGGGCAAAATACATTTCTTGGAACGTGCATAATCCTGCCAACAGGTGGCGCTTCCATCTCAGGTGAGAACAAAATAAACTGGAGCCTCAACTTGGGAGAGCAGCTGGCTAGGAACTCTCATCAATGGTAATTAATAATGGCAGTAACTAATTAGCTGGGCTAGGCTGATGAGATTGGCCAGCTAACCGTGGAGAATGACAGGGGGGAAAAAAGGGATTGTGCTGGCGTGAAGGGGAACGGAGAGCAGAAATCCAGATCTGCTCGGATAAGTGCTGTGATCTGTGGCTAGCTTATCCCGCCGCTCCGAACAGACAAAGCTCTCTCCTCCTCCACTTGGCCCAGATAAAATATTTATCACCCTGTCGTCATTCCTAAGCGGCATCCAGACTTTATTAGGGAGCATTAGTTAAAACAGAAAAGAATCCTAAACATTTGTCTGTGCATGGTGCTTTTAAGTGAATAATTGAGACACACGGATTTGTTAATTAAGTCATTCCTTACTCGACATATTTGAGATCTAGTGTCATTTTTGTCATGCTGCTGTCTAATGAAGTCGCTTGTAATTAGCAACACATTTGTCACTTAGCAAATCATTATTTCATTAACAGCAAGTTTAAAAGGGGCTTGAGTTATGGGAGGCACGAGTGCCCAATGGATAGTGCAGAAGCTTGAAAGCCAATAACTGGTAATTAGTAACGAGTGTGTGCCCTCAATAGCTTTGCTGATCAGCACATGTACCCAGAAGTCAGGGATGGTCATTCTCCAAAGCACCAGGCCTGGAGCTAACTGCTAGACAGCCACTGAAAGTGAGGTGGGAATTAGGTATGGAGCTCACCGCCGGGCTTTTGAAGAGTCTCATCCCAAGGCAGGATAGATCAAAATCAACGATTTTGAAAAAAAGGAGTTTTGAAACTTTTAATTTGTTTTTATATTTTTAATTTTAAATTATAATTACATTTTCCTTAATAAACTAGCTTAAATGAAATTCGAATTGAATTCAGCACAGGCCACGCATCGGTGAAGAAGCTTGTGACAAAATTGATGGAAGTAGCACAAGCTAAAGTAGTCAACGTTGAACTAAAAAGAAGTGTAGATCTGGTGAATATGCGAAAACCTATTTCTAGATCCTTGGACTAACTACAAAAGATTGCTGCTGTATTGTGGATGCTGCTGGAATTTAGAAAGAACTTCATGAAAGATTAAATCAAGAAATACCCAACAACGGAGTTAAACTGCAGGCAGTAAAGAAGCAGATGGGTCAAGATGCATTTACTTCATTTTTTTTGCCCATATTCTTAGCACAAAATACCAGGGTAGATGCCTAACTGCCAAAGAGGAAAATGCTGCAATGACATGAACATCTACTAGTCACCCATCAGTCACGCCAACCGTAATAAACTTCAGGGCTAGAGGTGAACCACTGAAGCAGTGCGTGTTTGCTGAGGATGTTTTAAAGAAAGTCACACCATTGAACTAGTAGAAGTTACAAGCAAAGCCCTGGAACCAGAGGTTGTTGAAGTGCTAAACCAGCTTTTACCACCAGTAGCAGAAAGAACATTTTCTTCATTTGGACTGGTTTATTCGAAGCTGAGAAATCGCTTGGGAGTTGTAAAAGCATGAAAGACTGTTTTTCTCTTCCAGCCTAGGAATAAAAAGCAGAAGCGGGTGAGACTTTTGAGTTCTAAAAACTTCAAAGGGAGGACATTTTTGTCAATGGTAGAAAAATGACTGTCATATTTTAGAGAGAATTAGGCAAGTAGGAACTTCAGCTCACATGACTTTCATCTAGGTGTTTTGGACAATTTTCCCCGGGGTGACCTGAAATTACTGTGGTTTAATTCACTAACCACAGTTCATACTGCTAATACTATAACAGTTAATGCTAGTGTTTAATAACTTGGTTAGTTGTACATGTGCACCATATTTTAAATTTAAAAAAAAAAAAGTTTTGTATCCCAAATGTGAAGGTTGGGTTTAATAAATCTGACGGGCTGGTTTTGTGGGTTTAATTAAATTCAAGTGTCCAGCTGAATGCAGCTTGATACAAATGTGAGCAAAAAGTTAATCATCTAGTGAATAAGAAATACATATTTCACTATTTTATTGCATACTAAAATGTACGATTCCTAATTATCCAACTTAAGCTATGCATTGTGCGTGTGTGTGTGTATGTGTTTATCCAAGTTTGTTAAGCTGCGTATTTTGTGTGTGTATGTGTGAGTTTGTGTACCTAGGACATGTGTCTAATCTACCATAAAAACTGTACTTAGTTGTAAAACAACATTTTAAATTGATGAAAATACACCTTTCTTTAACAAAAAACATATAATGGGAAAGCTGATACAAATGTATTATTTAAATTGGGGTTTTGGCTTGCCCCTCCCATGAGCACATTAATGACCTGCCACACTTTAACCATGATGGAGCACAGAAAAAGGAAGGAAAAAGCAAGGTTTTAGGGGAGATAAAGCTGTAAGCAAGGGAGAATTCAAACCTCTAGCACTGGGGATGGGGAAGGCGTGCGGGGACCCTCATGGGCATGGGACCCCGAACGGGGCATGCGGGGACCCTGCACACTTTCCAGCACCTCCAGCCAGAGCCGTTTAGTCCTCCCGGGTCCGAACCAGCGGGAGCTCTTTCCAAGCGAGGATCCCAGCCAGCTCGCCCAGCTCTGCAAGGAGAGTCCATCCTCCTTCCTGTCTCAAGTGCCTGGGCTTCAAATGGGAGAACTCCAAACATTTTCATCCTTCTCAAATGTACATCTGTGTTTATTATTTTTTGCCCTGTGAGGCTGACAATGTGCAACTCTGTTCGCATATTTGCTAGAAGAGAGCAAGCACAGTTTGTTTATCTGTCAGCTATAGGTGCCAGTGCTGCATGTCTACAGGGTGACAGGAAAATAAATGGAGCTATTATGCCACGTTTAGACTCCTTTCCTCTCCCCCCACTGTATTTGTCTTCCCTTCTGTTCTAAAAGCAGAGCCACCGAACACACACTGCACTGTGCTCCCGCCTGCTTTTGCTTTGATCCTTAGACAGCATGTCTTAAATGCACGGGAGTTAGCTCCGGGGGCCGGATCCTGTATTACCCCAGTGGCAAAGACTTCTGCAGACATCAGTCCTTTAAGAAAGATGGTTACTGTTGAAATGGGCTGAATTGGGTCTAGAGCTCCTAATGCTTCCCTATGTGGATGGGGTTCAGACTAACTCATGGAGAAATATCGTCGTATTTAAGGTTACGGTGATACTTCTTGAAAGGGAGCTTAGGAGGCTCTCTGCCGTGTATTTACAATAGCTAAAAAACCATTCCACCTTTTTTTTGTGTGCGCAGTGGGTTGCTGAACCGGAAGATTAAAACAGGTCAAAAGATGAGATCCTTGCCCATGGAAACTGTCTCCCTTTTGTCAAAAAACCGAAAACGTGAAAAACTGCAAAAGTGAAAATTTTAAGCTGGAAACGGATGAAAACTTTCAGCTGAAAACTCGAGACGTTTTAGTCTCCAGCCAAAACAAGTTCATTTTGCATTTTGGTCTTCTAATACAAAATAAAGAGTTTTTACAGTTCTTTGGGTAGATGTGATATCTTTTATCAGACCAACTAAAATAGTTGGGGAAATTGCTCTTTGCAAGCTTTTGGGTACAAAGGCTCTTCTTCTTCAGGCAGAGGGAAGCAGGCACTTTTGACAAAAATGCCTGTTGCCTCAAAAATCCAGCTTTTTGTCTTTTTGGCAAGGGAAAGCTTGCCAAGCCCTAGTAACGATTTGGCTTACTACAACATAGACAGCCTTCAGCTCCGCACACCCCGTTACAGAAAGTTATGCACAACATGATCATATGTCCTGATAACTTTTTTTTTGTTACTTGCTCATACTTTTGAATAATCTCCACGTTTCAATTGACTGAAAGTTTATGTTTGCTGCTGTGGATGGAAAAATATCATAAAAATCCTAAAAGTGAAATGGGTTTCTGAAACAAAGGGTTCAGGGAAGGTAAAGCGGCAGTGATGAAGAAGACCTCTGCTTTCTTTCAAGCAGTAATTTCAAGATAAATCACTAACTTAACTACACCATAGTTTCTGACTGGTGACTTTCAAGGAGTGCCTATGGCTGTTTCGGCTTAGCTGTGTCAAGTCCGAGTATAAAACCGGCTTCGCTAGAACTGGCTATGGATGTAGCATCCCGCCCTTCCTAGTGTGCATCTGTCTGAGCGTGAGAAAAGCAACTTTTCATTTGCAGAAACAAAGCCAGACCCAGATACTAGAGGGCGAACAGTGACAAATTAGATGCCCTTTACTCTGATCGTCTCGCAATTTGTTATAACTGGGAAGATGATTTCTACTTCACGAGGACCCTTCCACTCTGATATCAGCCACCTTTGTATGCAGTTTCCCTCGGATGCCTTTAAATAACTGGTAAATGTAGCTGAGAGTGGATAGACTCAGAGAGGTGGTCAGACTAGCTCATTATGGCTCTGAAGCAGGCCTCTGAGCAGTACTGTGGACTCTGACCTTGGCAGGCTTTCTTGGCCGTGCATGAAGTTCAGTGCTCCATGCCTGTATAAATAGCAACATAAGCAGCCAACAGCAGCGCGCTGTCTAGCAAACTCTGCTGTGCTGATCTGTAGCCACACAAATGAAATCCAAAGTCGTCAGTGGGCGGAAGGAAACCTGAAGCGTCAGGATTAGGATTTGGGAACATCAGCTGCAAAGAAAAACAACCCATCCAGACAAACTCGACTCTACCTGGAGAGCCGAGGACGAACGTCGCTCCCAGAAAACAACACGTGGGAGCAGAAACAGGACTTCCAGGGTGATCTGCAAGTGCCAAGCCAAAAACTCAGACCTCACTTCAGCCTGCGCACGCCCCTTCCCTTCCTGCCTCCCGCGACAAACAGCAATTCGCCTGCAGATGTGGACCGGTGCTGAGCTTCCCCAGACACGCACGTTGTTTCGGTTGGGCCCGTTATAGACACCGGCCTAATTTGAGATTGGAAACATTCGACATGCTTGGTAGGTAACCAGTGGAGGGGTCTTGTCGCAGGTACTGACTGACACCACAAACTCCTCTTATGTGGGTCCGACCCACAGACCCATTCAAAGCCATCTCTAGGACTAAAGCATTGAGCAGGTCAGAGACCAAATTTGCCAGCCCTTAAGGAGACATGGGAAAGCCATTTCAGTTGCATTCTTCCTGAGGTTGGGGGGCTAGTTCAAGATATTCCCTTGAGATGGATCAATTTTGTCGAGTGGAGTTTTGTTTTATAACTACAAGTTCTCATTAGGTCAGGTATAGACACACGCTGTCCAGAAAATAAAGCATTAAAATGGAAGCGTTAATACATATACAGGCTAAGCAGCTTGATTTGCAGTGTGTGAAGCTTTTGGGAGAAGTATCTCCTATCACATAACAGTTAGCAGAAGTTTGGCCAACTTGATGAATAACTGTGTAAAGTAGATTAAACATTTGGACAGCCACTCCTTCACAGTAACATAGGCAGTAATCCTAATGTTACATCAAAAGACTGATGTTAAGGCAAAGGTGAGAAAGCAACAGAGGGAAGTCCTTGCTGCAAAATTAAAGCAGCTCTGAGTCAGGCTGGGATTGGGACTAGAAGAGCCAGAGTCCAGGGGAAAAGAAAGTCAGATGCAAGTGAAGTGAATGAACACTTTCTATATTGTGAGGTTAATTGACTTCAGTCCAGCAGTTGAACATGATGGGACGGTTTGGGAACCTAAATAACATCTGCAGCAGACGTCACATTTTTTTTCGTTGAACAGCAAATTCATGCTTGTCCTAAAAATACTTGTGAATGCAAGCTGCATTCAACAAGCTTCTTTGGCAGGGAAACGACATGGCCATGGGGGGGTGTCTCCTACTTCGATCAATAGCCCAGGGAGTAGGGCACTCCCCCCCAGGACGCTGGACGGAGTCTCTCCCATTAACACAGCATCTTTCACTCTTACCAGGTTTGATAAGCTTGAAGCAAGCATGAATCACGTCTCCCATCGCTGACAGTCAGGTGCCTCAGTGCAGGGTGAAGGGAGAGAAGCAGCACCTGTTTATCAAGCCCAGCAGTATTGTGCCCAAGGCAAAGCAGGATGTCAACAGTGCTGCAAGCATCTGAAACTCCACGGGGGATTTTCAGCAGGCAAAATCCAGACTCTAATTACAGAGGCTGGACACTGGCATGAACGCCTGCAGCCTGGCCAAAAGTGCCGGGGGATCGATCTCCAACCGTCAGTCCCAAGGGGCCTGGTCCTGTGGGATAGAGCGCACCCCATTCAGGGCAGAGGTTGTTACACCTGGTGCCCTGGGCCCTCGTCCCTGCATCTCTGCCGATCTGCAAAAAAGCTGACAGGGGTCTGCCCAGAGACCAGGGTCTCCACGTGGTACACAGGTCCCTTCTCACATCCATCCCTTCTACTACTAGCTTTGCATCAATGCACACAACAATTTGTAGTCGATCCCACGCACATGTGTCTACACGCGCCTATGGCAGAGGTCTACATAAGACTGAGAGGTGGCATTCTCCTTCCTTAGTCAAGTCTCCTGAAATGTATGGGAGCTCCTGAGCTTGTCATTTTTCAAATCTGGGGAAAAGAGCATTGCCCCAACTGTGCTAAAAAACATCCATCATCTTGTAACCTGGGGGGGGCAGGGAAAGCAGGGGCGACCGGAAAGAGCCACTCTCCTGCTGGAATAAATCAGCATAGCACTACTAAAGCCAATGTAGCTATGCTGATTTGCACCACCTGAGGACTGGGCCCAAGCTTTATGTCAGCAAAGGCAAAAGCTGAGTTTGAGAGGCCAGGTGGTGGCATCCAAATGAGAATGCCTCGTGCCACATTCCCGAAAACTGCTTTTAAACCTTACAGGTTGTAACAGCTGCTTGTAAAGGAAGACTACAGATTAGACACAACCCTTCTTCCTGGAGCCCTGCTTTACAATTTACATTTATTGTTAAAGACCCTGAAATGCCTCAAGTCACTGAAAAGCATCTGTCAGTTAAAGAGGGTTGGTGCAAGAGGGTTTTGCACCAAGAGTTGCACAAGCTGCCCCCAGCACGCTGGGTTTTCTCAGGCAGAAATCGGCAAAGTTACTGAATCTCCATCGGTCACACCGTTGAACACAGCTGTGCCAACACTGGAGGGGGGGCACTGCTCCTTGCACACCACAGTCCAGCCATTGGAGGACTGCTCTCTTATGCACCTGGAATTAGGAAAGCATGCCTGGAACGAAAGTGCCAGCAGCTTTGGAAAAATCAGCTTCCTTGGGTGTGAGATATTCTGTGCACCCTGGGTGCAGGTCAGCTGGGAGCGTGTGTGTGTGTGTGTGCATGCACAGGAGTGAAGGTCAAGCAGTGAATGTGTCACTATTCAGTTTTAATATTACAAAGAAATAGAAGATTATTCTGGCTTGAAGCAAAAGGCCTCCTTAAGACCCATGCTTGCTCTTCTGAGTTGCTGCCCACCGCCTGCAGGCTCCTGAACCCTTCAACACCAAGCATGGATCCTCTGGGAGCTGAGAATACTTACAGCTAAGCAAGAACTGGGAAAGTGATGCAAAAGACTGAAGTCCCGTGAACATTCATGTGTTTAATTTACTCAAATTCAAGTGAAAATTGCTCTGGTCACATAAGTACCTCTCTCACGCTCACTTTCCATTCATATTCAGCCATCACATTTTAGCAGCACAAACGTCCTTGGAAATCTCAAGCTGCTCAAATTCCTGTAGTTTGATAAATGTGCAGCAGGTGACATTATGCTCCCCTCTGCAACATGCCAGCAGGAGTTGTGTGTGACATCGAGTATGCTGGCCCTCTACACAGGCAGGACTTGCACCTTCTGTGAATAATCACACCCAGAAGCAGATAACCGGAGCAAAGCTCATCAAGCCAGGGAAACAGAAGCAACATCATGCAACTTCCATGTGATCCATCACGGCTAAGCAGACTATCGAGTGGAGCAAGCAAAACCTGCTGCCAACAGCTGAGCTCTTTGCAATAGCAGGTAAATCTGCAAAACAAATGGCAGGCATTCGGCAACTGGAAATAACTAGAGAAAGAAATGATGCATTGCTGGTAACGGCAGGAGCTCCTCTCCATCCCTGCTGCATACCACCGTGCTACCTACCATGTCCCCTCTCGGTCCCGAGAGAAGATGCTTTCCGGCTGCAGTGCTGCCCTCCTCCCCGATCACCTAGTTATCTTGCCCATAGGAATGTACATGGTTCCCCTCGTGCAATCATGCCCAATTCATAATCATGGTAAAAAGCTCCAGGTATTTAATACACTGTAATTATGACACAGGTTTAAATCTGATAAACACTGAAAGGCAAACTCCATGTGTTGGAATAATTCAGGTTATAAAGTGCCTTGCTATGTTATCATCCTACTTTTACAGTATACGTTGGTCCTTTGGTCCCTTTTCCATCCTGGAGATGTTTTACCACTAGTCCAAACCATGTTGAAAGAAAAATGCATCCAATAAGATGTTTTAAAAAGCATTCTCTAATGGCTCTGCACAAATCAGGATTTCACAACTTTAATTTCCCTGTTAAATTAAGAGCCAGCAGAAAATTTTCAACCAAAACTTTTTTCACAGAAGAAGCCAGCATCAGGATGGCTAAAACAGATGCATATGTGTTATTTCAGGGCACAATTTCAACCAGAACAAAAAGAAATGGAAAAAAACCTGTCAAAACCCCCTCAAACCGTCAAAAGTAGTTCCATGATTTGATATCAGCTGGTAATAAAATTAATTTCACTTGCATTAAAAATGTTTTAAAATGTTGAAAAAAAGATTGAACCCCAAACACTACATCCAATCTGAAACATCTTTTTTTCAGTTTGCCAAAAACTAAAATGTTTTAGCTGACTAAAATTATTTGCTTTTCTGTTTTCTCATCTAGCCAGAAAACCAAACAATCAGGGATTTTTACAGTTCTGATTAAAATACACTCATCAGTTGGCCCATCTTTACTGACCATAGTTCATATCACTTGGACTAGGGTTTTCTAAACCTTGTTTTAAAGCACGGCTCTTGTATCTTTTAAATCACAGTTCTTTGCATTAGCTGAGATCTGCCGAGCCTGTGGTCCGTCTCCCATCTAGCAGGGGAGGAGGGAATGATTCTGCTCTTCTCCTGTTTGAAAGACTGAAACAACGAACATTTTCCCTTTTTCTCTTCTGTGATGGCCTGAGCTATGCTGGCACAGAGATGGATGGGAGGAAATGAGACCACAAAGATACGAGGACTATAAAGACAAGCCTATATCTGAGTCTGCGACTGAGTGGGATTGCTGCCGGTTTCATTGCAAATCCTTTCCAGTAAAATACTACGTGTATCCTGTTTCTTTAGTACTCCAGTAAGGGTGGAGAATGACCTTAAATCCCAGCTAAGCAGGGCGTATGAAAGAGAATTTATATTTTGATACATATGACATGGGAGTGGGGGAGTATTTCTTCCTATTAATGTGCTCTAAGAAAAGAAAGATCCAAGCTAAGCATCAGAGGAAATCTGGGGTCGGCTGGGGAAATACTCTCTGGGGATAGAGTAGAAGGTCCATCAACTGAGATTTAAAATTAGATTTGATGAAGCACTAAAGAGTGCACTGTACAAAATAATCCTGCATCAGCAAATGGACTGACCATAAGCAGCAAATGTGTCTTTTCATTACTAATTACTAGGATATTATTACATCTCTTTCAGGCCAATGAGGCTTGGAAGAGAGCTCCATCCACAGCCCAGGAAATAGAGTAGATATAAGCAATTTGAGTTGGTTTATCCTCACATTAATGGTTTGCCTTGCATTTAAAACCCCATACACGGGCATAAAGGGGCAGATTTGGATACGCTTCCTGGTGCTGAACAACTTGCTCTGTGCTAGCTTGAATTCAGAGACTGCACACTGGATCGGGGACAGAACAAGTCGTTTCCACTGGAGCAGACCAAAGCAGGAATAGGGATTTCCTCTTGCTCAGGTCAGAGGCAAGTCACTTCACAGGCTGGCCAGGAAATACTCTCTCTGGAGATGCTGATCACCTCCCAGAGGCAGCGCTGGCGAGATTTGCATTGCAAAAGGTCACCTGAGCCCCTGCCCGGGGGTGTTTTCGGGCACCGCTGTTCCAGCACAAAGGACAACCACCTCTCCACCTTTCCACAAAGGACAACCACCTTTCTGCCTGTGATGAGAGTGCTAAGGGCACTCTCGCAAACTAGCCCCTGAAGAGCTGCTGCCCATCACCGCAACAGCCACTCTGTCATTTCATTTACCCAAATATTAGGTCCTGAGACAATTGGCTGGTTTGGTTGAAAGACTTTATTTCTTGCTTGAGCAAAATGATTAATCCTTGCCTCGACTTTTCTGGTGATTTTTGGCCCAGTGAATTGAAAGGGGATCGCTGTGCTTTTGTTGGCCTGCTGCACTGCACTGTTTTAGAGTATAAATCTGTTGGGATTTTCAGTCATCTCTACAATCAGAAAGAACGCTCTGTGTGTGTGTGTGTGTAGCTATACATGCTCCATTTCCAGGCTGTACATTGATGAGTAATAAGTTGGCTCCTGACTGAGGGGTTTTTTTTTTCTTTGTAAATCAGATACAAAAGTTAAGGACCAATCAGGTTAATTAACCAGTCTCCTGTGTCATGATGCTATTGCAAGGGAAAAGGAAAGAGAGATCGCCTTGCATGGGTGATGAGATGGATTTGAGATCCAAGCCACGTGGGCAGAGGAACCCAGGCAAGAAAGTGCTTCTGTGCGACAGGTAGCCAGCTGCAGGGATGGGCTGAGCTGTTGCACGCCGAACATCAGGGACGCGGGAGTGGGAACAGTCCGTATCTGGAAAAGAAAGGGGTGGGTGGAATTCCCATCTCTGCTGGGTCTGTCATGGGGAGCAGGGGAACTGGCTAGCAGTCATCCTTCAGCATGCATATTTTTTGATGAAACTTGGAATAATACCCTTGGGTGGATTCCAGCCTCGTGCAAAATGCTGGGGGCAGGGGGTTGCTTGCACACTGCACGAGCAAAGGGACAAAACCGCCCCAGCATTGTGACGAATGACAGGGCAGGTTAAAGGGCCCGAGAGACATTACCACGCCTGCAATGAATGGCTGGACCCCAAGCAACAAGAGACACTCAAGGTAACATTCTGGCCGCACTGAAGTTGACAGGGCTTTAACACAGACTTTACCCCTGTGGAAGACAGCGCGACAGAGAGTGGGAGTTTTGCATGAGAGCTTATGGTTCTTGTCAGAGGCTACCATGTGGAACGGGCTCCCAAGGGAGATGGTGCTCTCCCCTACCTTGGGGGTCTTCTGGCGGGGGTCGTCTGACCCCAGCACCGTTTCCTGCCGAGGCTGGGTCGGACTCGATGATCTGCTGAGGTCCTTTCCAACCCTGGCATCTATGAATCCATGTGGATAAAAAAGCCTGGGAAACAAGGACAACTCTGCCTGAAGCCTTGTGCTCATTCCAGGCAAACCAATGAGCGTGCCTGATTTTCTTCTCCTTTCCACCAACTCCGTGGACTGGAAAGTAACTGTGATAGCATCTCTCCCACTTTTCATGGGGCAGGGCCCATGGATCAAGCAGATCCCATGGATCCAACAGAATCCAAGCCGTGTTATCCCAAGCTCAGGAAAACCCACTGCTAATGCTAAATACTGTTGACAGTGGAAAAGAGAGAGAAATCACATGTCAAAGCTGGAGAAGTGGAGGATTTGATTAAAGATAGCCGCTTTCAGCAGCAGTCAGAGCAGTTCTTCAAGGGGGGGCGGCGCGTTCCTGCCCACACGGAGACCGAAGGAGGGGTTCTCCCTTCCCTCCCATCCGCATCACGCCGGTGGGACTCTGCTGGCTCCTGCGAAGCAACGTCTGCCTTGCACCATCATCCAGCTCCCGGGCTCCAGCGCTCTGCACCGCCGGTGGCCGTTGTACAAAAGGATCAGAGAAGGCACCCCAGGAATGCAGCACTGAGTGAAGCGCTTTAGTAGCACTTTCATTTCTCCTCCTGACTTAGCACTAAGGTTCATTAAAACACTAAACACGGGGTGGGGGTGGGGGGTGCAATGGGTTTTTACACTGAATTAATTTCAAGGGCAGGAATTGCATTCACATTTAAATGGTTTGGGAATTAACCCCCCGGCTCAGGGCAAGGCATGCTGGAGGAACTCTCCATTTTCCTTTTATAATAACTGTGCTTGCTTTCCTTACAGGCCTTCTCCCCAGTTACCTTCCTGGGACATCCTAGACACTTGTCCAGAAGAGCACGTGGAAACGAGCCTTCCCCTTATTACTGGTATTATTCGTGCTAGAGGCCTCACCTGAATCAGGGCCGCACTGTGTTGGGCGCCGTACAGATGTGCAATGCGAATGTGAGCCGGCCTGAAGGAGCTGACAATCTAAACGGGCAGGACAGGCAGAGGAAGGTGGTGCCAGCGTGTAGGAGCAGGGTCAGATCATTTTGAATGGGAAGGAAGAAACACCCAAGCAAAGTGATTTGTTCAGGCTTCCAGTGCCATGCACTGGCCAAACTGGGAACAGACAAGACAGACGCGTACTCATCCTGTCCTCACGCAGCATCCTGCCCCCTCAGCCTCACTGCTTCCCCTGCTGATCCCAGGAAGACTCCGGGGAATGCAATTCATATGCTTAAATGTTTTGTAGGATCGGGGCCTAAAACAATAAAGACAGCGCCAGAATCGCAGGGTCTCGCATGCATTCCTGCGCTATTCGGTCCTAATCCAATACCTGCATTGAAGTCAATGGCAGTCCCTCTTGACCACAGGGACTTTGGATCACATCCAGTCCATAGTGGGCTTGGGCAGACTATAAGCACTGTAGGGCGGATGCACTCAAACAGCTTACATGTGCATGACAATGAATTACCACCTTTCTAATGTGCAGGTATGGGAGAAGCAGACCTACTTTTTCTTTTAAAAGGCATAAAAGTCGAAAGGCTGATCACTGCCAATAAAACTGGGATAGATCCTAGAGAAATAACCACCTGTGGACTTCTTCTGATAATGTTGATTTGAACCAGACCGATGTTACACTATATTCCTTTACATTTAACGTACTTGGACATGAAGTGGGTTCTTATGTAAAGAAAACAGAACATGGTTTTTTTGCATTATTGGAGGGATTATATTACCAGATCTTACCCCAGCTACATATTGATTGCTTCATCAAAGTATTAATAGCACAGCTTTTTAAACAAAGTTTATTTAGGTACATCAGGTTTTAATGAATTGGCATCAATAAGCTGTCTTACTCTTACGTACTTACATTGCACTGTGTGTTAACAGAAAACTTCCCTTCCCCGCTTCGCAAATGCACATATGCAATATTTGAAGCCTCAAGTGCCCTCCCCTGCCTCCCCCTTGGCCCTTTCTGGGGTTCGGCTCTGGTAGCAAATAAAGCAATAATAAAAGCCAAGGTTCAGTTCAAACCTTCTAGCCACACCTGGCAGCTCCTATGGTTTTTTCCACAAGACTGCTCAGTCCACATGCTATATAATTATTCCCACCACCCTTATCACCCAGGAGGGTAAAGAGGCAAGCAGAGCCCACTTAACTCTTTCTGGGCAGGATCAAAGGTTGCTGATGGAGTGGGGCACTTCACAGAACTGCAGCCAGGCTATCGGCTACCTGACTACAATTTGCACCAGTCACTTAATTGTAGTCAGCAACCCTCTCCCTATCACAGAGTACAGGCGAGGTCTTGGAGAGGTGCAGGAAAGGACCAGAATAAATGAAGACACACTGCAAGCTGCAGGAGCTCATACGGACGCGTGTGACAATTCTTGGCAAACTGAGGTGAATTCCCCTCCACCAGAGGGGTGAATATTTTTGCCCCCACTTCACATATGTCAACTAAGGCACAGAGAGTTTTGGAGCTTGCCTAAGATTACAGGGAGGGTCAGTGACAGAGCCAGGAAGTGAAGCCTGGACTTTTATTCTAATAAGAAAGTCACATATTCGATAAACCTCTGCTTTGCACATGCATGTCACACCTGCACAAACTGAGAGATAGGGACAAAGAGGATTTAACCAGAGCTGCACAATGCATCAGCGCCAAAGCCTGAAGCACGGCCCATGAGTTCTTTATAGTAACCCCGATGCATTTGCTTGCTATGTGCTTTTATTATACAAGTGAGTTGTGCAACACTGTGCTGCAGGTATAGAGCATGTGCCCAGAAAGTAACAACGCCAGGGCCTTGTCATTGTACTTCATTATCTTCATTATTACAGGGGAAAAGCACCAGCCCAAGTTCACAACTCAATGACACCCTAGTTCACTCGAGTTTTGACCTGGACATGGGATTTCTATCTACAGATGACTCTTCCTTTAGTACAACACCCAAAGCCCCAAAACACATTATGCTATTGCAGCCAGAAAAAGCAAGCTCGTAAAGGAAAGCTGCTTCTCTCATTTTTCTCTGCTGGTGTCCAGGGCAGTGCTGTCAGAGGTCCTCCAGAAAAGCACAGAGAGCAATAAGGCAGGCTCTCTCATTTTTGTTCCATGTGTTTCTTTGTGATCTACTATCTGAAATGTAGCAATAAGCCTATCTGAAACTACAGAGCTGTCCAAGGAGACTATTAATCACCAACCACCAGCAGCCTGTGTGGTGCTTTTAAGATGTGGTCCCTAACTCAAAATGTATATTGTCTAGTTCAGACACAGGCAAAACAGACCAGATACCAATAACTGTCCATCATGGGGAGCTGGAACAATTTGTAGATCCTGAAACAACCTGGTTGCACCCATGCATGAATCTTTAGCATTGCAAGAGTCTTGTGTTTCTCCATCCAAAGGCCCTGGGTGTGATTGCCCTAATACTTCCTCCTTTCTTTACTGTACACTCTGCGTAGAGCTGGATTCCTACCCCTGCGTTACTCAGGCCCAGGACACAGGCTACGGGCAGCTGCCATAAAATCACAGAGTCATAGAAAACAAGGGTTGGACAGGACCTCAGGAGGTCAGTTAGTCCAAACCCCTGCTCAAAGCAGGACCATCCCCAACTACATCATCTCAGTGAAGGTATTGTCTAGCCAGGTCTTAAAAACCTCCAAGGATGGAGCTTCTACCACCTCTCTGGGTATCCTGGTCCCTCCTGGTGAGAACATTCTTCCTAATATCCAGCTCAAACTTCCCTTGCTGCAACTTGATCCCATTGCTCCTTTTTCTGTCACCTGCGGCCACTGAGAACAGTCCAGCTCCATCCACTTTTGAACCCTTCATCTCACACTGTGCCCTACTTTCAACCAGATTCCTGTGTGAAGCCTCAAAAGCCACATCCTCCGCTGCTCTAAAGACTCTATCAATGTCTACATACGATAGCTACATACCTGAGTCAAGACTAATACGGTATGGGGTAACGCTTATGCCACGCACGCGGCCCTTGCACACAGAACATCTGCTAACTTCATCGGGAGTTATAACAATGTTAGCCTGCAACCTCTGCACTGTAATACTGATCTGCAAATCAAAACCATAAACTTTCTGCCCCCCTGCAGTTCCTTTACTGATATAAATAACTGACTGATGTGTGCATGTGTGTGGGTGTACGTGTGTGTCCGTGTAAGCTGGTAGACAGACAGAAAGTCCCCCCCTGCCAAGCGAGGAGGCACATGCTGGAGCTCTGCAGGTCCCTCCCTGCATGGCTAGGGACAGAAAAGACACTTAAACTGGTATAAGAGATCAGAAACCACTTCAAATCTGTAAACACAATAGAAGTGCAGTGCATGTAAACTGCTTTCAAAATAGCAAAAAACCAGTTTAAAGATAAATCTGAATGGATGTAGCATCAGACTTAACTGATTTAAGTTAAATCAGTTTATTGAACTTCTGTCCCAGATCCCTTCAAGTTAACTCAGTCCATCCAGGATGCTTTGCACCTCTCCCCAAGTCTCCCTTCACAGGGTGGGCAAGCTAGCCGTGGTCACCAAGCTGTCTGCTCCTCCAGCTGAGCAAGGAGGCATGCTCTCGTGACCCCCAGCTTCTGGCCTGGGCCATGACAGGCATGTGGCCACATTTCCAGAATCAAAAGTGAATGTCTGTTTATTTGCTTATCGATTCAATCTACGCAGCTCAGAGTAACCTGTGAAGATTGAATCAATCCAGCCTTGAGCTTTTTGACTGCCTGTGCTTAGCCCAAACGGCCATTTGGAGAGCAAACTTGCGCTGCTTGCCACAGCTTCCCGAAAAGAAGGCGCAACACAACTGCAACAATGGCACAGCATTGTTCCGAGGCCAGAACAGCTTCTGCACGCAGGGAAAAGAGTTTGTAAGACTGCATGTAACGGTGCCATCTGGTGACCACTGCCAAGACAGCAGGTATGCAACACCTACTGAACTGTATTGTGGCAGATACCACAACCGAATCGCAACTCCAGGGACAGCTTTGAGGTGTGGGTGCCGGCCAGACTAGTACTTACACAACTCTGCAGTAAAGACACAAAGGTGTGTCCTGGTTTTACAACGGGAGCTCTGCTGTTCCTGCTGGCAGCTTCAAAACAAAACTGCACCCGATTTACCTGTCTCAGGTGGGCTGAGCCCTGCGGCACATCAATATTCCTCCAGGGGACGAGGCCTCACCCAGCGAATGTCAGCCCAACGATCCAAGGACGTACTTTTCACCCAGCCAGGCACGCCCAATGCATGAGAAAGAACTACAGATCGTGGTCTGCTTATTCACCGCAGAGAAAGTGATCACCACGCAACTACAGAAACACATGGTGTGGCAGAAACAATGAGGTTTGTAGTAAGGGACAAGAGGAAGCTGCAAGAGATGAAAGCTGTTTAAAAGGATCCTGTGGTACATGAAACTCAGTGAAGGCAAAGGGACAGGAACAGCCATTTCCTGAAGCTGTGAAGATGTTCCAGGATGGCTCAAAATGATGCAACTGATGGGTCATTAGTCTCCGTAGGTCAATGAGTTGTTTCCTTGTGCCGGCAGTATCTAATTACTGCACCACTGGGAAATGGGCGTCAGTTGAGCCATTCAAACTCAAACTCCCTAACTGCAGCAGTCCTAGGGGGGACTGTGGCCAAGGACTTGATATAAGCCACTTGCTAGTCCCCAGGTAGGTAAGCTTGCCATGTCCCGCATGGATCAGGGAACATCTTGGCCCGTTTTATTATGTTTCAAGGAAAGTTTTCTAGGAGGAAGCATTTCACACTGCAGACTCTGGTCCCAGTCCTTTTGCTTTGTTACAATATCAGTAACCGTCTTTGGACTGTTCTTAAAGTTTTGTAAGTCTGTTTTTTCCCTTGATCTTTCTTTTTCCTAAAAATAGCAAGAATGTCACCTCTGGGGCTGGGTACAACAAATCTCCAATACCTGTGATACAGGCCTGGGCAATTTGGGTATGGGTGGCAGAAGTGTCTAAATGAGATGGACATCCAATTCCCATTGAGCAGCAGCCTTTCTGGGATAGCAGCTGTCAATTTGCTCTCTCAGGCTCAATTTCCTCGGCGCAGTACAGAGTAACAGGGTAAAGCGCAGGCCATCGTGTTTGGCAGGAGATCACATTAGATGGTCTCGTGGTCTTGCTTTGTCATCAAATGCTATTGATCCCATGTTGCTTGAAACTCCTTGGCTAAGCCAGGTTACATGGCTCAGGCACAGGGAGAGGGCAGCGTGATCTGGTAAGCAGTGTTCATTTACTCTAAGATTATGCAGATAGAGAAGTATCTAAGTGACTCTCAGCAGCAATGGCATGGGAAGGATTATGCTTTGAATTCAAAGCCCAGAGTAATTTCCTGCCTCGGGACACACATCTTAAACCTGGTGCAGCTTTATGCCAGAGTGAGGAGGGAAGCCAGCCAAGTGCATGGTGACCCTGGCTGCCTCACAGGGGACGGAGGGAGGAAAATGAGCCGAATGCAGGCCTTCGCAATATTGCAATAGCAGCCTTGGGAGGCACTGAACTACTACAGTGGCAACAGCAATGGAGGGGTCTGGGCAACAGGAGTCTCCCCATTGGCTCGGAGAAATTTGGGATCAGCTCCTCAACACTTCAGTTTGATTAGTCATGCAGACAGGAACCCAGCGAGACACTTCGCCTGGGAGAGACTGCTGCAAGCTTTCTGGGAGAAGAGCCAAGTCCGTGATTACACAGTGCTGGCAACCCTGGCAGGCGCTGGAGCTCCATCAGCCGGGGTGGGACATTATTCCTGCACACAGCTCAGTGCGGTGTCAGGCAAGCTCTCTTGGGGCTTGTGAGCACAGAGGGGAGGAACCAGACAGACTCCTAGGCCAGCACAGAGATCCAGTACATTGGGCATTCAAATACCTATGTGCAAAGCAGTCACAGCAGCTATGGAGAACTCCCCAGGAACCCGTTCGACTTCTCCCCCCATCCCACCTCCCCTCAATGAGGAGTTCTTTGTAAGTTATTGGAAAAATGCAGGATCCGGGATGCTGGGAGACCAGATTTGGGAGATCAGCTCCAGATGAGAACGTGCAACTCGTGCCTTCTGCTACAATGGCTGAATCATGACCGCGAATCTAAACAGTTCCCGCGGTGCCGAGCTGCAGTGCTCGAGAGCCTGTCTATTTAGACATCGCTTTGAAAGTCTGCCTTCCCTCCTCTGGACACCATGGCTCTGGGTTGGTGATTCCTTAATTCCTACGACAGAGATGAAGCCTAAGCATTCAGAGACGCATCTCCTCGCCTCAGTCACAAAGGAAAAGCAGCCCGGGCATAAATTCGGCTGCCCTATGACAAGCCAAGTCTGCCATTACAAGATGCTCATCAAGGATTGACCCCTTTCAGGCCTTTTTTATCTCAGCTGCACTTGAGCCACAGGACTGCAACATGGGAAACAAAATACTTGGGACAAGCAGTCATGCTAACTAGTATCAGAAACATCAGTATATATACATATGAGTAATATCAACTGCTATCAACTATACTGGCCTGGTTTTTCAAACTGATGGCACTTGCTTAGTAATATCTTTACAGAAATGAGCAAACCTCACACCGCTGGATATTTTGCAGACCTCTTGCATTAACTCTTAGGGTTGGATTTACTTTGCGTCACTTTCTTGGCCTCGTATGTATGAATTAGGGCCTGGGGAATCAAGAAGGATTTTGAGGGGTGGCATGCATGAGATAACACTCAGCGTCTGGTTAATGTATATGTGTGGCTGCAAAAAAATGACTAATATCAGGGTAACATCTCCCCCCACACTCCCATGTACATCGTGGGCATTAAAACATAGCACAGACAATGCTCACCAACAGGAAGAACAGTTGTTCCCCCCCAGAAGAATTGCATCCATCAGCTAAGCGCCATGTGCGCTCGCAAACTCCTCGATACACATTCATAATATGCCATGCCCTTGCCGCTCCTCCAGGAAGATTAGCTGCTGTAAACTCCAAAGCAGGCTCCTACTTTCCACAGCTGCTCCCAAGATTTTCAGCCATTCCTTCTAACTACTGACACAAAAAGAATGAGTGATGCCAAAGCCTACCAAGAGTACCAAATGAAACCTCCACCAACGTATTTAGTTCTCAACTCCACCTGTCCACGTCTCTTCTCTCCTTGCTTCAGACTTTCCCAGACTGTTTTATGCACACAGGCTGCACCTACACATGCGCTTTACTGCGGAGTAGACTAATTAGCTCTGCAGTAAAGTGTCACGGTCTACACTTGCGCTGGTATTAGGGTGCAGTAAACCAGTTCACTCCCCAATAGTACTGTCCTACAGTGGAGTGCTTTACTGTGCCAAAACGCACGTGTAGATGCTGACCATGAGTGTACATTGCACCCAGGCAGCCCAACCAGCCAGGGGCGTAATCTGCCCCGACTCAAATTGCTGTCGTCCAGGGCACATGCGTAGACACTGCAGCCAGAAGCAGTTGACTCCAGCTCAAACTGCTCTGGAAGTTATTGCATCGCATTAATAGCCTGTGTAGATGCACCCAGTGTTATCTCTCGTGCCCTCTGTGACCAAATGCGGAGCCCGTGTTAGATGTTCTGAATAGTTTACCCATTTTAGATCCTAATGATTTCTTGCTCAGGGCTTTCTAAGTACCTGATATAATGGGGTAGAAATGAGCTTTTATAAACCTCCACTGCAGCCCTTTTGATGAGCAAAGCTTCTTGTGCACATAACCTGAAGGTCATAACTTGAGCTTCGCCATGAATCCCCATGGGAGTAGTGTACGCCCAACACTGGACACCTTTGAAAGCACCTTTGGGTTCGGTGGTGCAGTGGCAGATCTCTCCTGTCTCCCTCCTCTATTATGTCTCAGGAGGCAGCAAGTCCACATTAAGTTGCAAGAATAAAATAAAACTCACTCTATACAATCCTGGTTCTCCACTGTGTCTGGAGCTTTTTCTATTCATAAGGATTTGGCCCTATTTCAGCAAGGCAATTTAGGCCAATTTACAGCAAAGTAATAGATTGCAAATAGCATATTAAGAGCTATTCAGGTAAATTGTTTGTAATTAAAGAAGGTGATTCAGCTGCATTCAGTCGCAGATTTATAAAACACAGATTTTTTTTTTTCCAGGTGAACTACACTGACAACTGAACTTTGGATTATTAGGAATTTAGACCCACACTAGCTGTGGCCACCTGGGAGACTGATTTCGTTGCATCTTTTTCCAGACAAGCCTGAAGAGGAAAGGCTGTTACAAGAAAACCAGGATGCTGAACACAATGTCCTGAGGGTTGTTTTTACTTTTGTTCTCTTTAATTCTGAGTTGGTTTTCTGTAAGATGAGGGTTTTGCAATTAGGTGAGAGGATGAGATTCCCTCGGTGCATGTAGACTCTGAGTACTGATGCAATGTTTGGGAAGTCCTGGAGCCCAGAATGAGAAAAAGAAGTTCATGGTAATGGCACAGTGAGTGGGAAAGATTTCACACTCCCATTCTCCTGAAGATAACAAGGTTTGCCATTGAAGTCAGTGGGAGTAAAACAGGACTCCTGCATTGCAAAGAATACCTAAAGACAGTTTCCAACACAACCGGCTGACGTGGCCCACCCCCTTTGCTATGCACTGTACAGTCTTTAACGTGTTCCTATTCACAACCTAACTGCTCTTATTTAAAACATACGAGATGAGAAGCTAAGGAACAGAGTTTAAGGGAACTGCTCCAGGTCACACGGGAAGTTGGTGGCGGAGGAAGGGATGACGAGCCCTCTACTCCGCCATGTAGGATGCTAACATCTGCAACACAGGGCTTCTCCCAGATCCTTGAATCCGGGTGCATCATAGGAAGCAGGACAGCACGCTGCCAAGGGGGCGTGCAGCTAGGATGGACCTGAAGAACTTTGTTGGTGTCATAAACTATGTGGCTACCATCTGATTGCCCAAAAATATCCTGCCCCAAAATATCAGGAATCGAAGCAGGAAAAGGCCAGGGGCTCCAGGTTACCATTCTCCAGACTAATTCTTCAATGGCTGTTTTTAATAAACAGCAGGCCTGTGTTTTGTCACAATCGCACAACTCAAGTGATGATCCCAAGATTCGCTCTCTGCCAGAAGCCGTGCCACGTCCTCCTGCATGCCTTCAGCATCCTACATGCCAACCGCCACAAGGCAGAAGCTAGAGACATACCGGCAGGGCTGCCGAGACGGTACAATGCTGGCTTTCATTGGCAGATTGACAACAGTGTCCGGGATGTAGAGAAATCCAGCTTTCTGTTTCCATGCAGTGTTGATTGGTGGTTTCTATGGCTGCTCCAGTGCAGCAGCAGTCACATTGCTAACTACAAACAGTAGCCTGTTTTAAAAACCCAAACAGGTCTCGTTTTCTTCCTTTCCGCAGGGAGCCATCCCTCTCTCATCACCGAATTAGAGCCCGTTCTTTTTTTAAGCCAGTCTCCATTTTTCAGCCGCCTGCAGCCAGAAAGTTTCTGCCTAGCACCACGAGCCCTTCCAACGTTTCCAGATCATCTGCCCTGATTTCAGTTCCAAGTGGCCATGAAGGGAGAAAACCCCCGACACGTGCTCCTGGGCTGGCACAGAGGATGCAAGGAGTTCAGAAAGGGCCTTTCCCATCTCTTGGCTAATTATAGCACTTGGCGCTTAACATCGTCCCAGTGTTGCACACAATGTCTGTGTTTTACAGATGGGGAACCTGACTCCGAGTTCTGCTGAGGCTTCTTTTACGCTACTCTGGCAGTGCAAAAGTGCCTCAAAGCACGCAGAAATGGCACCAGCCGTTCTCTCGAACCCTAGCTTCAATAAGCCACAATAGGATCATGGGCAGAGTATACAGCAACATGCCTACCTACTGCACCTAAGCACAGAGCTGAGGAGGGGGAGGCCAGGGGGGGTCTAACCACATTTCGAAGTCTCCCAATTCTGTCGTGACTTGTGGGTCAAGCCATCTCCTACTGCTCCCGGGCTGCTCTAACGTGCAGGGCCTATGAGAGTTCCCTGGGGACTGGTGTGCCAGGAGGGGAGCAGTTGCTTCTCCAGCTGCAATTACCATCCTGGCTTTGGGTCATTCCACCTCCGTGCCCAGGGTCAGCTTCAGAGCACCAGGAAACCGTCCTAAGGACAGAGGACCTGGCCCAGACCCCCTGCAGCCCCTGGAAGTTTGGGAAACGAGTTGCTGCTCCACACACCAATGCTCAGGCCTCCCCCAGATGAAACCGCGCAGATGTTTTCTGTAACAGATGCAGTTAATGGACAATGAGGACAAAGCTGGAAGTAAAAAAAAAAAAATGAATAAACAGGAATCTGAAAACATAAGCACCATTTACTTTTGCCTCTCTCGTGCCCTTTCGCTGCCTCTTTCTTTTTCTGTCTCTCTAATTAATAGAAGTGATGATGATTACTGGGCCAATTACTCACACCTCCCGGCGCTGCGCTTGCCAAAGGTTTGTGTGCCCCAACTGCATCTGCAGCTCGCTCTGTCACGCTCTCTCATTTCCTGTGCTTTCAAGCTGAGAGGCACGGAGAGGGTCACACCGCCGCTACCCCTTGCTCTCCAGTGCACCTGGGCGATGACGCGCTCTCTGGCCCCCTCGGTTCCTCACCTCTGCACTGGGCAAGTGTAGCTGAGGCCGCTGCAGCATACTCACTGGCATGCGAATCTTCCCAGTTTGTGGAATCACTCGGCCTGAATGGACATGCAAAGACACTCAAGCCCAAGCCACGCTGGACTTCTTCCCCAGAGCTGCCACGAAGGTGAAAAGCTGAACAACGCACAAGCTTGTTACGTGAACTAAAGCGTCATGAGCAGTGTGTGTGGGTCTGGAACGCACCATGCTCTGGCAAGCGTACCGGTGCTGGGGATGGCTGTGAAGGGCTTTCCCTGTTCCTGGTTGAGGGTCAGGCTCTTCCACGTCTAAGGGCGTTTGTACACGACACGGGGGTTTCATTCTCCCTAAACTGAAATGGTATTTTTTTAGGCCAAGTAAACCCCCGTGTCATGTACACCCGTGTTGGAGCCCGATCTTTACCTGCCTCCCCAGTGGCAGGGAGGAGAGAGTGAGCTGCTGGCAGGCAGAGAGGTCCCTGAGCTGCAGAGCAGGAGTGGGGGGCTGATGCTTCCCTCCGTGGCAGCAGCAGCCCCACCCCAAGGTGGCACCCGTCCACAGGCACTCAGCTCGGGCAGTCCTGGGGGGCATTGCAGCCATGGAGGGAGGCACCGGGCCCCCACAAGCTCTGGGAGGTAGGGGGTAAAAAAGATCAGGCTCACTACTTTTCTTTTCCTTTTCCTTCTGTGAAGCCTGCCTTCCCAGGCTGCTGCCGGGCTGCCTGCACGGGCTGCCTGCACAGCCCCTGAGCCACACAGAGCCAGGAGCTTTCCTCCGCTGTTGTAGGGTAGCAAACTAAAACTCCTCGGAGGTGTTTTACTTTGCAGTTCCCCAAAGTCATTTGCTGCATCCCAAAGTCATTTAAGGGGCATTACGCCGCCATACCTGCTACAGCGGTTGGAATTAATGCGTAATATACCGCTGAACGTGCAAAACAGCAATGCCATTAAAGCGGCACAAAAGGCATTTAACCTGCTTTAACCCCGCTAAAAAGTGTCATCCACAAACACTGTAAAGCACTAAGACCACGGTACCCTAAAGACACCAGTGTACATTAAAAACCCCATTTATAGACGTCCCCATCAGGGAAAGGTGGAGCAAGATAAGGACTATGCCCAGGTTCCCATTCCTAGGATGCACTGGCCACTGCAGCTGGAACGGCACAGGAAGAAGTACATGCTGCACCCTGTTAAAAGGCATAGTAAAGTTGCTGCTCAGTGTGTCCCCGCCAAGGTTTCTCAGGTGCAAGGTCTATGAGAGCTGAGGCTGGGTCCACTCCTGTCCACACCTTTCCATCTTCCTGTGTGTTTTGCTCTTTACAGAACAAACCTACCAGTGTTAGGAAGGAATCGCACAGATATGCACAGGGTCCAAATACGAGAACGTGCAGAAGCCAGCTACATACAGTGTGGCTATGGTGGGGTTCAGGCAACTTCTGGCTTCAGCAGACACTCTCTGTTTCGAAGTACTGCTGGATTAAGAACCCACATTTGTTGTGCTAAAAGGAGAAGATGCAACAGCTTCTAATACAGGCACCCTTTTAAGGCCTCAATGTAATCCATATACATTTCCAGGAAAGGCTTTACTCTAACACTGTTTCTTATTAGAGCTGGTTGAATGCCATTTGACAAATTGCCTGAGATTTTTTTTAAATCAATTTTTGACCATTCGTTTTCAGTACTGTCCCATCTCTCACCCTTAGTCAACCAGCATTTGTTTGGCATGAAGAGAAATACCTTCACAGGGGGAAATTGTGAGGAAACCCTGAGCTCTTCACTTTCGGTATCTGGGCATGGAAGCGAAACTCCCGGTGTGGTTCAGATCCCTGGAAAGGAGAGCATCACTGAAAAGCTAAACGCTTGTCAGAGGGGAGAAAGGGGTCAAGTATGCACTATACTCAACTCTGTTTTATCAAAGCAAACTTTCTTCCACAAAGAAATATTCACAGCTCTGGGAAAGGAAACACACTTATCAGATCAGAACTGTTTGCAAAGGAAATGAAAAATGGTCAATGTTTATAACATAAAGTGCTTTTAATGAGCTTAAGTGCAGGATTCTGGGATTGGAGGAGAAGTAAAACTACTTAGAAAAACAAGCAGCAGAACAGAGATTGTGTGATGTGATTGCAATCTTTAATTGCCCCAGAACCACTCTGAACTGACATACATTTTCCAGCCACCTGCACTGGCTCCGCTTTATTGCCTGGAGGTGGATTGGAGCCTGGCATGGAACGAGATCACATCTTGCCATGTGCGCAAGTGAGCAAGCAGCCTGTATGCCATCACTGCACAGTCAAAGAACAGCACCAGTCACTCACAAAAACCTTCATCAGATGCAACTGTCCATTGAGACGGCACGACAGCTTCAGATCCCGAAGCTCTCCGCCTCCTGTCACCAAAATACTACTAGGGCCATACAGCAGTCAGCTTTAAAGATGAATCCCGGTGTGAAAGCAGTTTAAGGTGGCAAGTTAGAACAAGGCACTGGGAACATGATTGTTCTGTTAATCATCTTCATTATCCTGGCAAAAATCAGGAACATGTTAGCAAAACTAAGCAGCTGAGCATAGGAGGATGACTCCTCAAAGGGAATGCAATAAAGAGAGAATGACACACACCCATGGGAAGATCAAATACGATCCATCCCTCTGCTGATAATTAAAAGAGCTTTGAGAGCTGGGACCTGCAATTGGGCCCATGGAGTCAGGCCCTTACCTCCCCATACAGCTGAGCTGAGTTCAATGAAGCTCGGAGGGGGTCCTGACATGCAGGATGAGAGCTTTCTCGCCCCACATCCCACACACAGGAACTGGAAGGGATTGCCCAAACATATTAAAGATGCTGGGTTACTCTGTGATGTGCCAAGACTCAGTAGTTAGGCGCCTCAGACCATCTCTACTTTGCAATTCATAACCCTTGACGCCTAGTGACCCAAGAATTAAATGAATTTATAGTCTGACGGGAAATCCCAATGCTTGTTGCCCCTGGGTGAGTAATGCTTGAGGGCTGATTTGAGAAAATTCCACCAGGAATGTCTGGGACAGGAGTCATTAGCTAGACTTCATTAGCCGTTTTCTCAAAAGATGCAAAACCTTCCAAGTCTGGACAAGGTACAGTGCTGTTTGGCTGGGGATATGATCCAAGCTGGAGTTCAAGCAAATGATTAGCTCTTGCTTCAATTTAACAGAGCAGTCACCATACCAATCTGCCTGCCTTTGGCACAAGGAAAAGTATGCCCGCCTCTGCTGCAACTAAGAACTATCTGGGTCATATATAAAAAAAAGCAAGATGAAGGAATTCATGGGGCCACCAGTCATCCTAAGGTATTAGGACGGTAGACTTTGAACTAGAGAGAGGCCACTTTGCTATGGAAACACCAAATGACCGAATCTCGACTTAGCTGTGCTGGCACGTACTACAGTCTGGCATTCCTGAATATTGCAAAACTTTCCCTATATATGCCAAGCGACTGCTCATGAACGGACCTCTGAAAGTATTTTACTGATACAACCCCCCTAGCCAGGAGAGGGCATGCAGCCATGGTGCTGTGCAGATGGGAACTGGACTGTAGAAAATATTAATGCATCTTCTCTGACATATCAAAGGAACTATGGGAGGGAAATAGTCAGATTAACACAAGCCAAGTAAAGACCAATGTGATGCAATTCCCATTCTAGCACCAAAATTCTGCTCAGAAAGACATACAAAGAAAACCCATTAGCTCCAATGGAAGTGGAGCACACTCGCTTCAAAATGTGGTTATTCAGCATGAATAATATGGCCTAGATTCTTCTCAGGAAGAGCTTGCTAGGACAAGCACAGCTATATTAGAATATAATGACTACATACTTACTGAAAGGAGTGAAGCTAGTAGGGTATTTATACGTTATTACCTAACAGATAATAGGGCATTTATGCATTACGTTTTAGAGAGGGAGAGAGAAATATACCTACGCTCCCCAAGCACAGCCCAACTAAGATGAAACAGCAAAACATTTTATATCTCATTCTTATTTATATTCAATTTCCTTCACAACACCCTGGGAAATAAAGGAGCCTAGAAGTAGGTGGGAATGATTAAATACAAATGAGAACTCAGTTTCCCTGTTGCCTGAGGTGCAAATAGACAAATATTTTGGAACTGAACTTTCATGATGACTGATCAGCATATCTACTAATCTACGTCTAGCCCTTTACCACCAATGCCAAGAACAGATGGTACTGATGACAACAGACGATAGCATCTCCATGTGCATTGACTCTTGCAATGGGAATATACCAGAGTTGGATCTGATTGGTTGGGGACTTGAAGGGGCTCAGGCTGAAATGCATTAGAAAGTCTAATTTGACTAAAAAGCCGATTTCACAGAAGATATGAAAAATCTGAAGAACACAACCTGCCTTTTGTCATCCCAGTTTGATTTCAAGATTGAACTAGTTGGCAGTTCAGTTGCACATTGCCCCACCAATATCTGCTATACTGTATTCAGGAAATGACAGTAGACTATGAGCGATGTTTTCATCCATAAGCTCACAGGAATTACTTGTACCTGAAAGCTTAAGGAGCTGGACTGCCTTTTTTGAATAACCAAAAGCACTGCATAAGAAAGCAGGCGCATGGTTATGCAGGATTCTCCTCCAGCTCATTATAAAGAACCTCTATTACCATTTGTCCAGCACCAACCAAAAGATGACATCACTATAACATCTGGATTGGACAAAGACTCCAGAAAGCATCGATCCAAATTTCAACAAACATGGCAGCTCTTGGGCTGCAGGCAAATCACAGAAGCCTCCTTAAGGTTTTATTTTCTCCAATACAAATCTTAGCAATTTTGCATCAGCTCACTCGCTCCATTGGTTAATTAGCTAGCAATTCAAACCGAGTAATTAACAAGAGGGAGAAAGGCCTCAGAACACTGCCCCATCTAACCCAATGTCCAGGGGCCGATTCCACGTGTTGCAAAGGCAGATGCAACAAAACCCTGCAGTGAACATCCATGCAGCAACTTTTGTCAAGAGTACAACCTACTTCTTAGCCCCTATCAGCTGCAAGGATGAAGACCTCAGGCGCTTGTACACGTAATGCCATTACCATGTACATGTGATGAAAATGTCACTTTGTGTGACCTGATTTACACGTGCTGTACATGTGCAAGAGCTTTGTTGGTTTCAAATAAGTTTGCATCATTGCAAATCCCAATGCAATTCAGTTTGCAACGTTGCAAATTGCAGTGATGCAGCTGTCAGCTTGCCCCCCCGACTGTGGCCGGCTCCACAGAAAAAAAAGGATCGAGCCCCTTGCCACTTCTGCGTTCAGCAGGCTCCTGCAGCCAGCAGGACACGTGGCATCACCTGGGAATGGGCTGGCTTGCCCCTGGGGCAGTGTGGCAAAGTGGCAGAAGTGTGGCTGGGTTTGCTAGTGGCAGGTGAAGACAGTCGGGATGGTGCGCGGGGCGCTGGAAGCCTGCTAGCTGGCCAGGTGCTGCCCCAGCTTGGAGGTGCCCAATCCAACGCTCCCCTGACCCCACCCCATGCACCGTCCCTGCTGCCAGCAAACCCAGCTGCCCTCCTGCTGCTTTCCCACGCTGCCCCAAGGGCGCAGGCCACATTCCCAGGTGGCCCCAGCTGTCCTGCTGCTGCAGGAGCCTGAAGGCAGAAGCAGTGAGGGGCTCAATCCTCCTTTTTTTTTTTTTTCAGCAGAGCATGCCTGTCTCTCCCATGGCTAGGGGTCAAGCGGCCTCTGAGCTGCAGGGGTCTCGGTCTTTCCCTCCACAGTAACAGCACCCCCCAGGCCGGCTAAGCGGGGTGCAACCCGAGATTGGAGGCAGCACCCAGCCTGCTAGCAGCCTGCCCGGGCACCCCAGGGGTGCCGCCACCATGAAGGAAAGAACTGGGGTCCCCTCACAGCTCGGGCTGCTTGGCCCACCAGCAGCTCGCTCCCTGGCTGTGGGCAGGCTCTAGCTCTGACAAAAAAAGAGGGTAGGGCCCCTCGCCATAACGTGATGGAAAAATTGAACCTGTGGGTTTCATAGCTATAGGCTGGGGAACCCCCTTCTCGAAAGCATGGTGGCAGAAGGAGATCTCGGAGTCATTACCAATTCCAAGATGAACATGGGCCGCCAATGCGCGGACACGGTCAGTAGGGCTAAGCACACCTTGTCGTGCATCCACAGGTGCATCACGAGCAGGGCCAAGGAGGCGATCCTCCCCCTCTCTGCGACACTGGTCAGGCCACAGCTGGAGTACTGCGTCCAGGTCTGCGCGTTGCACTTCAGGAGGGATGCGGCAGCATGGAGAGGGTCCGGAGGAGGCCACCTGCATGATCCGGGGTGGCAGGGCAGGCCCTACGAGGAGAGGCTACGGGACCTGAACCTGGTCAGTCTTCACAAGAGAAGGCTGAAAGGGGAGCTGGTGGCCATCTATAAACTTAGTAGGGGGAACCAGCAGGGAATGGGAGAGACGTTGTTCCCCTGAGCACCTCCTGGCGTAACAAGAAATAATGGCCGTAAACTGTTAGAGAGCAGGTTCAGACTAGACATCAGGAGGCACTACTTCCCAGTCAGGGCGGCTAGGATCTGGAACCAGCTGCCAAGGGACGTGGTGCTGGCTCCTACCTTGGGGGTCTTTAAGAGGAGGCTGGATGATTACGTAGCTGGGGTCATTTGAGCACAGTTTTCTCTCCTGTCCAGGGCAGGGGGTCAACTAGAAGATCTGCAAGGTCCCTTCTGACCCTACCAACTATGAATCTATGAATTAAAAACTCAACCAGGGGCATAGAATAAAACCCTGAGGACTAAACCCCTGTTATGTGTACAAGTGCCCTTAGAGCCTGGATGTGTTTTCTCTCTAAGTTAGCTGCTGGTGAGTAAAAAGTAGTTCACTGCTTGATGTCCATCCTCGAGCAAGCACCAGACAAGCTGCATCCTAGGGTCTAGAGCTTGTGATCTGCTGCAAACATAGTGAGGGGGACGGTGGTCAGGCAGATGCACATTTTTGTGTTTGCAATACTGTATGCAATAAGATTATTTTCTTTTTCTGTCTCTTGCTCAGCTTTGCTTTTTCCAGCCTCAGAAAAGTGCACAAACACATGACAGTATTTTGAGAATGACCTAGTTAGTTACCAGAGGCTTGGATCCTTCACATTCTTGGCAGCCAGTATTTGCAACTGCTTACATGCAAACCAGCACAGGGAAAAAAAACCCATGGATTATTTTTCCCATGGCATTTTGAAATAAGGTAAAGGTTGCACACTGCTTGGAAATTCACGCTGAACAAGCCCATCTGTCTGCACTCCTCAAGCTATAAGCAGCAGCACTGCTGGCAGGCAGGAAAGGCATTATTTAAAGGGAGAAAATACCTAAGGGTGGTGGCTTGGGGGCTGAGCCAGGGTTTTCACCCAACACTAGAAGGCCATGGAAGTAAATGAGCACACAGTCATTATTTATGAAAAGGCGATATTTATCAACTCCCCGGCTGAGTCTTTGTCCCCGGGAGTGCTGTGCTAGGAACTGGACATTGCTAACCGTACGGCGGTGCACATGCTGCAGTGGCGGCTAACTCTGGCCCGTGCCACGATGCTTGTTACAGCAAGTCCTGAGAAGTGATAGGTATTCTTTCTGACTCTCTATTCCAGGCCTTTGAGCTCAGCCTCCATGGCTTTTTTTGATACATAAGATCATCCTCTTTTCCATATCAGTGGCCAGCCAGTTGAACTATGGGCCCAAATTTTATTCATGGGTGTGTAGCTCTAACATTTGGAAACTGAAATCAGCACTTAAAGGCACAGCCCACGGCCTTCCCAGGAGCCAATTCAAGCACCCAGACTGGATTTGGGTGCTTGTGGATACACACACACACACACACACACACACACACACACAGAGGCACGAGAAAGCTGAGTGTGTCCATCTCCTGTTGCGGTGGGTTGTTGGTGTCATCCATTTATTCCTGCAGCACAGTAGCTCTGTACATTTGCTTTAACCAGAGACTTCTGAGAAAGAAAAATCCCGCCCTGGTAGCGCCTGGCTCTAGAACATGGTGAGAGTTGTTAGGATACAGCACACTATCACCTCATCTTGGCAAGGTGTCTGTCCTGGCCAGAGAATGGGACTATTTCTGTGCTGCCCGGATTCAGAAGACATCCACCTAGGGGACCTTCAGAATGCATCCAAAGTGAGTGCCCAAGAAGCAAGCAGAAGCGCCCTTCTTGGGCATTGCTCGCAAGGGGAAGGTATGTAAGGGGGCAGCCGTAGCCAGAAGCCAGCAGGGCAATGCCAGGCTTACAACACCATATGCACCCTACGATCAGATGCTGAAAACTTGTGAATAATTATTGTTGAGCCACAGTCATGGAATGTCTTCTGTGGAGAGAAGGAGGGCATAGGCCAGAGACATTCTGCAATGAAACCTTTAATAATATTTAGGGGAGAATAGGACTTGCCAATTAAGCCAAAGCTTACAGAGTTCACAGTCGCAGCTCTGTAGAGCATGCACGTATGGTATTCAGAGCAACCTGGCTTTCGCATTATTATTACGCACAACCTAGATATGGGTTTTCTGGCTGATCTTGCTATTATGTAGTTGCTTGGCAGCACTAGAGGGGGTGCACTTTGTCTTGTACCCATTCAGGAGCAATGATGCATGTAATTCAGTCACAGTCATCAGCAAACGCTTGCAAAGGGCAAGGTGTGACAAACAGGTTCTTGTGCTCTTCTGTACTCCTGGACGTGAGAGATACCTTCATATGCAGCTTCTTTCAAACTGCAGCAGTGTTACCTTTCTCCCTCTAGCATTTCTAATTCTCCCACACTTACAAGAGCTGCTGAGCCTCCCAAGCTCTGCACCCTCCCAAGCTAGTTTTACCTCTCTTTTTATGGTTAGAAATCCCCAAGGATTAGTACAAGCTCTTCTGCTCACCAAGAAGGATATTCAACTGAAATGGCAGGGCTTATAAAGCAAAGGGACCCCTCAATACAGACGGAGCGTACATATGGGCACTGCCATACTGAAGAGACTCAGAGGGGAAATGTGGGCTGTTGGAGGGAGACTGGCTTGTGTTTCGAGGCCTGTCACTAATTGACGGCATGCCCTCAGACAAGTAATTAACGCCTCTGAACATCCTTTCCTCCATCTGTGAAACGGAATCATTGCCCACCAACAGCTGCGAGAGTCAGTCACTAATACTGCCTATTCCCATCCATTCCTATATAGGCAGAGGATGACTAGAAACATAGTGAGAAATCCAGCAGTGACTCTCGGGGTTAATTTCTCCCTTTATGGTCAAGACAGACTATATATAACATTATCTATCATTACATAATTACACGATGTAGATTACCATTACATAATGCTTCAGTAGTATCAAATGCAGATTGTCGAGGATCTCAGATTGTCGAGGATCTCTCCCATATTTTATCTACGTATGCATAGGGAATTGCCTGGGGTTTCATGTAAGAAACTGGTAGGCAATGGCACCCTTAAGTTCTCTAACCTCTTTTAGCTAATCAGCTCAGACTATATATGGAAAGCCCATTTCTGGAGCAACAGATGCTCCCAATTTATCCTTCAACATCATGCCTAGAAATTGTCACAATCAGATGCCAAAATCTCTAGCTAGGAACTAAGCCTATTAGAATGCGGATGACCAATGACTAAGTGAGGGCTGGAGGAGCTCTCTCATCCAAAACAATCCTAACTACTAAAGAAAAAAAAGCAGAAACCATTTGTTGGGAGATGTGCTAGAGGGGGAGGGCAGAAGCCAAGCGGACACTTACTAAGGGCTGAAGTCAAAATAGAGGAGAGGAAGAACCAAAAATAGTCCCTTAGTGAATCAGAGACATAGAAGGAGAGACAGAGCGAGCAATGGAACAGCATGTGGAGGAACACTGCTGGAAAAGCAAGGCACACGTTATCGGGTGCAGAAAATAGAAGAAGCCAGACATAAATAGAGCTACTCCAAAGCAAATATTTCTGTGAAAATGAAACATTTTTAAAAGAATTTGCTTCATATTGTGTCTGCACGTCCCTTTCCTTGATTGCTTTCTGTGACTGCTGTAGCAAATACATTTACCGGCCAGAAAGTTGTAAAAACAGTTTATTTTTATTATATAGTGGGACTATACCCAGAACTCATGGACGCAAGCGCTCTCAGTGGAAGCCGGAGTCTACGAGCTATGCTTGCCCAGTACGAGAATCGAAAAAAGGTGCGTGTCCAAAGCAGATCCACACTCACCTGCTGTTCAAAGTACAATACTGCTAAACTCAAGGGTTTCAGAAAATCAGAAGTCAAGCTCCCCAAAATGATGAGACGGCCTCCAGAATCACAAGATTCTTTTCGGATGATGAATGTTGGAGGCTCTTCATTTGCCTTCCAGTTTGGGAGCCTTAAAGGCTGCAGTCACATTATCCAGCTTTTCTCTGAAATCATGAAGGCAATAAAGTGCACTTTTCCCCTTTTTTTTTCTTTCCTCAAGTGGAAGGTAACAGTCTTATGACATGTTGACTGTGCAGTGTCTGGGCCTTTAAGAAAAGCACCAAACATTGCATAAAAGTATATTAACTATAATTAACATTGCAAACCCCCCACTCCGACAGGCTGAGCATAAAAACCAACCTGGAAAACTTGCAAAATGGAAAATTGCAAAATGCCTACCTTCTGCCAAAGGTATGCGGGATTAACAAGAGCTGGAGCCCAATTAGCATAACCGAATGGGGGCTGCTGGGAGGACCCCTTCCCAAGGAAGGCACCAGTCACTCATCCCACTGGTGCTCCAGAACAACCCAAGCAACTGTTTTCAGAGCACCCCACATTCAAATAAAATAGGAAATCCCCTTGTTGATTCTTTCTATGCACACAGACTTATGTTCACAGAATCACTGAAATACTATTGCACTAAGGAAGGATGTCCAGGAGCAGTAATTAAATTGAAAAGATGTTTAGACCCACAAGAGTTTTATCTTCAAATAGGCTTTGTTTAAGCTGACTGTGAGCAGACGTCTTTCCCAATTTGCTCTAGAATAGTGGGAGCCAACGTTTTTGGCAGGCATGCTGCAAATTAGCCCCACACCTCTGAGGCTAGGGACAGACATTATACACAAATCAATTATGTGATCAGAAACGGGTTTAAAACTGTAACAGAACAGATGTTCCATGCACATAAATCATTTTGAAAATGGCTGAAATCAGTTTGAGATAAACCTGGTTGAACATAGTATCAGACTTAAATGATTTGGGTCATGCAATGTCTATGCCAGACCCCTTCCTGGTTCAAGTTAAACCAAAGTCCCCCAGCATCCCAGCATGCTCTCTAGGCTCGGCTCTCTGCTCCACAGCCCTTCCCCTCTGGTCCCTGGCTGCAGCTCCCCCGCCTCCCCCCCACCACTCCCTGTGCAAGCAGGGATTCCCCATCCCCTCTGCCTTATACAACCACCTCTCAGCATTAGCTACCAGACCACATGCTGGCTACAGTCTGTGCTGTGGGAGACAGGACAAAAGCAGACAGGACAGTGTTGGCTTAGGGCTTTTTGGAGCTAATCAACAGGTAGCTGGTAATGTCCCTCTGTTCCTTCCTTTGAAAAAGTTGTTTAAGAAGAGCTTAAACTAATGAGAGAAGCTACTGTTTTGTTTGATGGGCTGATAAATGCTAACAACTCCCTGTGTAACTCCCTGCTGTGTAACTCAATGCTCTGTTATCAACTCCCTGCTGGCTCACCCCTGGCTATGCCCCCCCCGACTTAGCTCAGCTCTGTGGACAGGAAGGGAGAGCTGCTCTAGCACCCCCCGGCTTCCAGCCTGAGCCACTGCAGACATGTGCCTGCTTTTCTTCAGTCCAGAGGGGATGTCTTTATTGTTACAAACTGGTTCAGCCTAGGCAGGTTAGACTAACCTGCAAAGGTTGAATCAATTCAGGCTCAGGCTTTTTGAGTGTCTGTCCCTAGCCTGAGTGTAACTCTGATCCCTTTCCTCAGCCCAGTCGGCTTCTCTCCTTTCTGCCCGATCTGCTACTCTGCTTTCTGCTCCGTGCCATATCCATTGCTGTGCTCTGTCCTTTCCCTGATCTCCTGTGTGCCACGCACACAAGCTGACCGTGCTGCCTGTGCTGCATGCTGTAAGTTAGCCACCCCTGCTCTAGAACACAGTCCCCCCCACCCTGGGGCACCAGAATCTCAGCCCCTCACAAGGGGTTCAGCTTTGTAAAATAAAGACACACACAACAATAAAGTTCAACTCAAGTCTGCTTCCCGAAATTGGCTCTTTTCTAGTTGCCTCCTTCTGGAGGACCCTAACCAGACTCTAGACTCTGTTCCAGGAACTCTGAACCCCATTAGAAAGAACCCTTTTCCAGCATGAAGGTCTGCTACCCAGATGGGGTGTTTTATATAAACCCAACCTGGGCTTTTACACTTCTTGTAACCAGAATCTTGTAAAAACAACTGCCAGCTTTTGTTTTAATTTTCTCACGTGATTTGTTTCCACATTTTACAGAAGCAGAAGAAACTTCATCATGAGAAGTGAGTCATAAGCTGTAGGGCTCATTTGCTTCTGCATTTTTATATATAAATAGTAAAACACAATTTTTAGTATTTATTTTTCAATGGAGATAAAGGAGTTACCATGACGACCAACCTGCAGTAACATGGTGTAAAGGACAAAAACAAGGAAACTAGACTAAAGCTCAATATAGTTGGGTCACTCTGCCCAGTCTTCACAGAATACAAGCGATGATAGGCACAGGGGAGTGAAACCAGAGAGGCTGGAAAAGATAGAGCACCGAAAATAAAAACAAGAGCAGGGAGTCAGAAGCGGAACGGGCTCGTGAGATTTGTGGACAGTTTTAGATCAATATATTTTAAAATACATGGAACGGCTCAGTCCAAACCAAACCAGACCTATGTTTTATATAAAAGTTATTCAGAGCCTACAGGTAAATTAAGAGACAGCAGCAGCTTTATGGAGATGAATGCCTGTACCTGAGCGCCAGAGCTGGAATCTCCTACCTCTTACTGGTGGACAGAAGACAGCGGGAATATGGTTTTGTGTCCACAACGCGATAGCACAGGAGACCTCTGCTTAACTCTAGGCATGGCTGCAGACTGTCCGCATGCGCTTGGGCACGTCCCAGTCTACTGATCCCCCAGATTTCCACGTACAAAATGTAGATGACGATAATATTTCCTGACTTTACGGGTATGTTCTGGGAATAAATCCATACATGTTTCTGAGGTTCTCGGAGGCTACAGCAAAGGAGAACACAGAGGTACAGAGAGAAAAAAATTACCCAAAGTTTCATAAGTAGCATATTAAGTGGCAATCCCTTTCCCTAATTAAACACCAGAGAGCGTTACATTTACATGATCAGAACAGGATCCAAAGAGAGAACAACTGTTGCTTTGCAATTACTGACAGTTGATTAACACTTTTACTTCATCACAAAACGTCCGAGGTGCAGCAGGAAGAGCCTGACTAGCTCTTTCTGCTCCAAAAGCAGAGAAAGCACTACCAGCTGGGTCAAGGAAATCTTTGTTAACAGTATAGGGACCATGACATGCAGCTGAACAACTCTCTTAAATCAATGTACTCTTAGCTCTTCAGGCCCCTCAGAGATCCTGCAGAGCTGTTCTGTTTTTTCCTCTGTTATATTTTTGTTTGCCTTTTCTTCTGCTTTCCTATTCCTTCCTCTCTTGTAGCCTTGGAAGCTTCCTGCGTACTCATTTGAGGAACGCTGGGCACGTCTACACGTGCACTAAAGTACCATAGCTATGGTGCATTAATTTTAATACCTCTACTATGAGGTACTACATAAATGTGCAGTGGTCAGCACTAAAGTGTAGTAGCAATGGTGCATGGTCTTTTCAAATGCTTAATGCACAGTAGATTAACTGTGCTACGCCTTAGCACGTTAGCATGTTTTTTGCCGGGACGCGCTAATGCGCAGTAAAATTTGTCTACTGTGCATTAAGCATCTTGTGTAGATGCACCCACTGAGCATGAGGACGCATATGCCCACCCTCTAGAAATGTGGTATCTTATTTAATCTGGTTAAATGAATACTTCGGAAAAAGCTCCACCAATCATGCAGCGCCTAACTCCAAATTCAGTGAAGTCAATGAAAAGGTGTCCGCTGTCTTCCGTGGGCTCTGCATACGGGCCTTAAACAGGCAGTGACAGGCAAGTGTTGACTGCTAGTCAGATCCGTTCAGCTTATGCGGTGCTTACACTGAACTGGGGCCCTGGTTCCCTTTCAAGTCCATATACAGACAGTTCAGTGATGCCAGGGGTACTTACAAATGTGGAACAAGGCAAGAATATGGCTCATAAAGGCCTAGTTCAAGCACAGTTCTTGTGCTGACATAATCATAATGGGTAGGAATGTGATTCTGTACTAAAATAATTACACTAAAAACACTCCCAATTGTAGATCCAATTATAAAGATATTTTATATATTATGTATATGCCTCATCCAGGAATGCGCACGTTTATACAGTATAATTGTTCCCATTCGTGGGGTTATAGCATTTGACTGGGAATTTTCTATTCTTTATTTTTATTAGTGAAGAAAGTTCTGTTATTTTGTCAAAATGTATAACTTGCCATTTTATACACCTCATTCACCAACAGATGAGATCTTTTGGATAGATACGTCTAGGCAATCATGCATCTTACACACACACACACACACACACACACACACACACAAAACTGTACTTTCTACTAAGGACCCATTCAGATTTATTCTTTTATGTCACAAGCCGTGTAAATGAGGTGTTAAATTAAGCATTGAGAAGAATATGTGGATGTGACTCATTATTTATTGACACAAGTATTGTTCACAAAAATGTAGCCTCAATTAAACAGAGCGTAATACGTTCGGAGGAGGACAAAATTGCTCAACTGCAAAGGATGATATACTTTCACAATTCGCTGTCATATGGCACAGCCATGTGGGGTGATAATTTATAAAGGGAAAGAAAGATAATTTGTGCTTATATAATTGTGGCTGCTTAAAATTTAAATGAAGAGGGTAAATGCAGTTTCTCATAGTTTCTCAAGCTGATCTTTTCCCCTCCCAACTCCCTGTACAGCATCTCCTACATTCCCTTGATGTTGAAATGAAGCATTTAGAGCCTCGGGTTTCATTTATCCCCCCAGCTACAGGGACAAATGAACTACAAGCCTCATTTTCTAAAATGTAGAATTCCTTTCTAACTCAATCGCAGTTGTGTGCACTGGGCCTTTCACATGATCTGCTTCCTAATTTGTACCACTCTAAATACTCCCATTACCTTAAAATCACATGAGCAAGGAACACTGAGGCTGCTCTTTTGCAATGCCAGCAGCGTCAGCACAGTTTAACACTAGGTTGTTTGTGTGCTCTTAAACCTCATGACGATCCCTGTGCATCTGGCTCCATAGCTTGAAACTTCTTGATGCTCCCGGCATTGCAGAAAGGCCGACTGTACGGGAGAGCAGCAAACGGGATGTGCTTGTAGAAGTTAAAGCACCCAGGACTCTGAGTGGAGTCTATCAAGGGCAACTGCCTGCAGCTCCCACTACCAGATGGGGACCTAAGAAAGTAGGATTTAACCACAGACTATGCGCTGGCTACCAGCCCTTCGGCGTATGGAGGGGACTGTGCAGAATTCATGTCATGAAATCAAGAAAAAAGAGAAATTAGCAAGAGGGATCACAGGGCTTCCAATTATACTGTACATTTAAATTTTAAACAGTCTCAATTATAAGTACAAATTATCTTTCTGTCCCTCCATAAATTATCACTGCACACAATTCTTCCCCAGAAGAAGAATGAATGAATTACAATGAACTGCAATTGTACATCATCTTGTGCAATGAAGCAATTTGTCCTGAAGCATCTGGCACAACGCTTCACCGTAGATACGCGACGGTTCAAAATGTGTGCATTACCCTAATGAAATATCATAATAGCTTGCTAAAGAAAGATGGTAATTGTCATTAAATCATGTGTTCAGGCTCATTCAAATGTTATATACACAAATGGATGCTTGCTTTTCTTCAAGGTACAGCCAGAGTTCATCTGAGACAGATGTCTACTGAATCAAGTCTTCTAACAACCATCACTGACAGCCAGCCACAAATATAGGGCTCTGATTACCCACGGTTAGACCCAATTTATTGGTCGCTTGGGAAGTGTGATTAGACCATATACATCTTTCACAGAAAGCAGAAAAGGGGGAAAAAAAGAGAGAGAGAGAGAGAGAGACGGGACAGAGTAAATAGTGGTGTATTAAAAGCTTTTTCCTGGGGATGGGGAAGCATAAGTCTCTAATGAATAATATTTTGCAAATGACTGAACATGGAGACAAACACAAGAGAATGAAAAAAGCAAGTAATTCAGACACATTTATCCTAAATTCCAAAATACTGAGAAAGCATGGGCCACAGATTCTGGATGGGGGGGAGAAAGCGGGTTGAAATCTGAATGCCAGGCTACCGGGGCAGATTTTCACAAGCCCTTGGAGACTCTAGAGCGCATAAGACCCAATGAAAGTCAGTGGGACTCATTCTCCTAATACTTAAGGTGCTTTTGGAAGCCTCCTCCCAGGAGCCCGATGAAGCAGCAGCAAGAGAAAAGGCACAAATCCCAGCCGAGACTACTGGAATGCACGCAGCTGAGCTTGCCAGTAATACCTTTACCACCTTGACACTGATGCCACTTCACAGATTTAGTTACATGAATGATGCATTGCACCATGATGTCCCCACCACTTGATGCCAGCAAGCCCCTGTACTCTGCTCTTGGCTGTGCCATTGGACTGCCATCCAAGTGAGAACCTAATTCCAGGGCAGTAAAACCTGAGTAAGGAAGATGTAGAGCAGGGACAGTACCATTGAAACCTCCTCCACGGCACAACTGTGAGCTCTCATCCCATAATGCATTTTTGTGGCGAGAGGCATTGCATGAATGCATAACTGGTTTAATTTTTTTACCCATACTGGCTGATCACCTTGCTGTACGGTATTTACAGTTTGCAGCTCTTGCAAACAAAAGCAAAGAGCATTATTACTGTATACTGTGCACTACAGAAAGTGCACAGATAGTGACAGTGGCAACAAGGATGGAGGGTATAATGTTTGGATATGGGCTGAAAATACTGGGGCGGGGAGGGGGGAGTTGCTCTCCTCTCCCACAGACATGCTGCGTAGCCTTGGGCAAGTCACACAGACACTGCTTCAGCCCCCGTTTGTAAGAGGGGAGTGCTAGCACTCACCTCTCTCACACGGCTGCTGCGAGCACAAACGCACTAGAGACGGTGAGGTGCCGTTCCCCTTTCAGAGCAGTCCTTGCTAGGGACTGATCCAGGTGCAGGGAATTGGGGTGTGCCATGAGGGCCCTTCTGATCAGGCAGTGAAAACTTACACTTTTAGACCCGCAGGGTTTGTTCCATCCCAGCAGCAAGGACCGTGTTATGTTTCAAACCTAGCAAAGAAAACAGTCAGTCACCAAGGAGTCTGCAATCTAAGCTCAGCGTTTGAGAGAGAGAACTGCTTTTGTATTTATCTTCCTATGCGGTTTGAGAGCCCGGTGGCTTAACAGCCTGGTTTTGTTTTTCACAGCGTTGTCCATCTCTGGTAAACTGGCATTTAGGCTGCGCTACAGCTTTAGATACTGTTGTGGCCATTTGATCAAAATTCCTAGCGCAGGACACCCATAAAAACCCAATAATTATTTTCCTCCCTTTTAAAGCTTTGCCTCATGGCCCCGGGCCTCCAGCTGCTCTTGCTCTGGTGGCCCCAAGTCCAAGGTCTATGGCAAGATCAGCAATCAGCTTACAGTGGGAGAAGCTGAAATAGTAAAGTCACGTTTTACTTACAGAAGACAGTCAAGTACATTTCTTTATGGTGAGGGTTGCCAGAATCCGGAACGGGCTCCCAAGGGAGGTGTTGCTCTCCCCTACCTTGGGGGTCTTCAAGAGGAGACTGGACAAGCACCTGGCTGGGGTTGTCTAACCTGAGTGCTTTTTCCTGCCCAGGGCAAAGGGTCAGACTTGATGATGTATTGAGGTCCCTTCCAACCCCAACAACTATGAAACTATAAGTTTTGCAGGATCTGGCTAAAGAACTGACAGCAGGCTGCACTGGGATCCCAGTTAGAGAAGCTGTTGGCTGGATTTTTTTACTACTGACTTCCATGAGAGCAAAGGTTCACCGATACCAAGAGGTTTTGAAAATCCCACCGCTCAATGCAACAACAAGGTTTCTGAGCAAATCTTCCTATTCTTATATCATAAAAAATAAAAATCTTGGGATCATCCTGCACATCAAATACTCTGATCTTGGGATGACTTCCAGACTGAAAGGAACACAACCCTGGAAGCATGATGGAGATGTCAGTCTAGTCGTTGATGAAATCCTATTAGGGCTCAAGTGTGGCAGCATTCACTCAAGGAGTGCTGACAGCTTCATTACAATCAACTGCTCTAAAAACAGATCAAGGTTCTGTAAATGCAGACATCCACACGTGGAATTTGCTATGTCTGCTCTAAATTACCAGCTAACAGCTCTAAGCTGTCCCTTTGAAAGCAAGGATCCATAAACCAAGTAAAATATTTTAAAGAGGTGGTGTTTTATACCCTGCAGATACGATGCGAGGGGCCAAACTTCTGGTACAGAATGCCACAGCTCCATTTTATACTAGCAGAGAGTTTCCACATTTCCCCTGGATCTTTTCTTATTGCAGTTGCCAACACAAAAGTATTGAAGAACGTGGATCTAAAAGGATGCAAGAGGATCATATTAATAAACTGTGAATTTGAAAAGCTGAAAGCTCACTTCAGTGATCTCATCATCGCATGGAATGATAATTTACCACCGAAGTATGGGACCAGGAAAAGCATCCAGAAAACAGAAAATAGTTATTAGGGTAAAAAAAAAAAGTGACTTAAGCAAGTGCAACACCCGGGGAGCTGTTACAGCAACAAGGCAAGTGTTTTTCATGCTCTCTGAAGCAGGGTAATGGAAGTGATTGAGGTGAAGCTAAGAGAAGGGCAGGTTGGATTTTGACCTGGAAGATCATGTGCTGACCAGATTTTCATCCTAAAAATAATTACTAAACGGTAAAAACTGTTCACTGTAAACTTCACAGGTTTCAAGAAACCATTTAACAGCTTCCATTGCCATTCTGCTCCAAACATCTTGAAGCGTTATGGTTTGCCAACAAAAAGATTAAATAAACTCACATCAAAGCTCTGTATCAAGATGCACCATATTATGCCATTAAAGTAAAATCATTGCGCAAACGGTTCAACACAGACACTGATGTCAAACAACATGGACCCCCTTTCATATTTGGCATGGTCACTGGCTCCATTATAAAAGGGAAAAAAATAGTAGCTGGTTATTACGCTAGCCATCATCTGGTCCCATATCAGTGTGATCAATGATCTAGATTTTGTTGGTGGCATAGCTCTTTGCGATTCTTTGTAGCAAGACTCAAAGACTGTCCTGTATTACATAAAGACAGGGTTAATAATCAATTAAAAAATAAAGAAATAAATTAGTGGAAACATTGCAACTCCTAACTCGAGCTTTATTTTAAAAAAGCAAAAGAATACAAGAGGAGAGCCAATTTTTATATAAAACATGCAAATAACCAGGACTCTCCAAAAGGCAATAACATTATGAGATGGCAAGGATAACTTCATTTACCAGCTACAGACACTTGGTCATCAAAGTACAGACAGTCATAAAAGCTTGAGGCTGGATTGATTCAGTCTTTGCAGTCTAAACTGAGCAGGTTAAACTGAAACAGAAACAAACAGACATTTACCTTTGACCTAGGAAATGCAGCCAAGGCCTGCAACGGCTCAGGCCAGAAACCAGGGGCCGCTAGAGCATGGCTCTCTGGCTGTGCATTTGCTGCACTTGAGGTCTCTGAGGTTTGCAGCCCAGACTTACAGCACCAGGACTCTGCAGGGCTGCTCATCACTTCCTCTTCCTGCTTCCAGGTGCCTCTGGGATTTGTAGTCCAGAGTTGCAGCCAGCAGTAAGTTTGAGCGGGAGAAGGGACGTTTACCCCCTGCACCCGACCAGCCCCAGACCCCAGTTGGGGTTTGACTGGGGAGGCAGTGTCCCATTCCACCCACCCCACTGCAGACTGGGCTTGTCCCCACCCCCTCCTCCCTTGTCAGCCAGCTTTCACTGCTCCAGCTAGGCCACAGAGGGGTGGAGCCAGTCCTGCTCTCTGGAGCACACAGCACAGCTTAGGGCTGCAAAGCATGCTGGGATGCTGGGGGACTGTGATTTAACTTGTACCAGAAAGGGGTCTGGGACAGAAGTTTCATAAACCAGTTTGACCCAAATCAGTGAAGTCTGATACTACATTCAACCAGGTTTATCCTAAACCAATTCCAGCCACTGGTTTATGTGCACTGCACTTCTGTTCTGTTTGAGCTTTAAACCAGTTTCTGATCACTTAAACCAGTTTATGTGACACTTCTGTCCCTAGCCCAGAAGTCTACAGCTTAAAAGACCAAACTATGAATTTTTCATTTAAATGTTACTTTCCTCTTCACATATGGAGGCAAAAGCTGAAAATGCACCAGCAGCACACAGACAAGCATCTAAAAAAGCCTCAGAAAGAATACGAGGCACCAAATTGAAGGAATCTGACTGAAGTTATCTCGAAAAGAAGATTAAAATATTTGGGACTTGTTAGGAAGCCACTCAGTCTGCCCTGGGTGGCAGGTGATCGCGCAGCTAGAGGAAGACACAAAGGTTTCACGAAGCCAAAAGAATTCCACCATCAAACAGCGCGGAGAGAAAAAGCACCTGGCACGTGACATCATAACGATCATGCAAACAGGCCAGAGAATTTCACCCAGGTGACGTCTGCAGCATCCCAAATGTGTTCAGCCCTTGGTGCGATTGCCTTTACATGGCGCCTTTTACAAGAGGAAATCAAAATGCAGCCTTCCCTCTCTCTCTTCGTTTCTTCAATATTCCTACAACTAACGTGCAACTAGAGTTATCATTCCTTTACGGCACATACCCTGCTGGTTTTGTCAGGGTACATTTTCAATACGAGGGTTTCTTCTAACTGCTCTCTAACCTGCAGCTGTTCGGGTTTGTGCGCTTGGCTTTTCTGGGAGGGGGTGTGCGGAACGGCATTGCTTTTTATTGTGAACAAAGATTAACGCTCCTGTCTGCCTGCCCCATCATTTCACACAGTAAATGTATGATTTAGATGTCAGATTTTTGGCCTATGAAATATTTCTAAGCTCTGTGGTAAATGTCTTGATCTGACAAGTGGCCCAGGCTTTGCCCCTTTATGATCACAGCCTGCTGAATGAGGGTCCCAGCTATCAATTCAGAACATGACATGAAGAGAAGAGGTTTGTGTTGAATTTATGCACCGGGTCTTCGGTCAGTGGAGAACGGCGTCGCTCCACTGAAGCCAAGAGAGCTAGGCCAGTTACGCCAAGCAAGGATCCGGTCCGATGTGTTTGCTGCTCGGAGAACGTGTTTTCAGCTGTTGCTGGGATTGCATGTGTGGAGGATATGGGGGCTGCACCGTGGGGAGCAAAGTGCATGAGCAAATCTTTTGGTAATGTTGAAATCCTTTGTGCAACGCCCCACAAGCACGGGACGTACTCACCCTTCATCCACATTTTGTGTTCAGACTCGACACAGGCAAGTAGCACAGCCTGGCCCAGAGGCCACAGTCTGCTCCCAGCTCTGCCACCGCCCAAGGACGTCACCTTGAGGAGGTCGTCACACCACATTTCCTTCTCCCCTTTGGCTCTGCCCATGCAGGCTCAATTCTGCATTTCATCCGGTGTAAAATCCCCAAACAGTCCTGGAAGCAGGGACCAGACCTCAGGGCTCCTCCCTCCCGGCACAGCACCCGAACCACGGAGCGGGGATCCCTCTGACGCACTCGCTCTCTGGCCCAGCGGCTCTTGCACGCTCTGCAGCACGGCACCCATTGCTAGCAGGCGGGGAGAGGGCTCTCTCCTGGGAGGTGGAAGGTGGACATTTGCATCTCCTTAAGCAGAGGGAATTATAGTTTCATTCCCCACATCCTGGGCAAGTGCTCTAACCACCAAGTATATCAAAGGTGGGCAGCAGCACCACCACCACTCCTCAGCCAGCCCTGGCTGCAGCCACGACGGTGCATGGTGGGGACCCCAATCCTCTTCCCACACTTTAGGCATCTTCTTACACTTAAGTGGGTCTTGGATCCCAAAAAACTGTTTTGCTGCGAGTGCCAAAAGGCTCAGCTCTGTCAAGATCAAGGCAGTTCTTGGTAGACCGAAAGAGACCTCTGGGGAACTCACAGGTCAAACAGGAAAGCACCAACAGGGTTTAGGCACCTCCGGGGTCAGGAAAGAGCTAAATGGGATTGGGGTGAGGAGTGGTTCGGGATTGCAAGAGGTTTCAGCACCGAGCTCCTCTTTTGGATCTGGCACATTATACCCAGCTCAATGAAGCCATAACATCAAATATGGCCATGGGCATGACTGCAGTACAAATACACGAGATTCGTGTTGCAGGAACGCGTAAAGAGCCTAACACAGGGGTGGGCAATTATTTTGGGTGGAGGGCTGCTTAATGAGTTTTGACAAGCCCTCAAGGGTCACATGACAGGCAGCCAGGGGCAGATATATATTAATTTTCTACGTTTTAGGGGCCCCGTGGGCCAGGTGGAATGGCCTGGCGGGCTGCATCTGGCCCACAAGCCGCATTTTACCCACTCCTAGCTGAACGCATACACCAGACACCTAGGAAGTTTGTCATCATGAATCTAACCCAAAACTTGCTACAATCAATAGGAATTTTTCCATCAGCTACAGTCGGTGTTGGATCAGATACAAAGTCTTAAAAACACCTTGAACAACATAGTAAGTAAGCAAGTACGGCTGCTGGGTTTCACATGATTTAATGCACCACAGAAAATAAGGTGAAACAGCATTTTATATCCATCAAATTCCTCTTAAACCAGACCTAGCAATTCAATAAAAGATACAAATCAAACTATCATTAAGATGGGAATCGACTGTAATAAACGCACATTACTCTCCAGATTACAATTTTAGTTACAAACAGAAAAGAAAGCACTAAAGAAATAAATGCAGAGTGGTTTGGGGGCAGGGAATTGTTTGTTTGGGGATTTTTAATTTATTTATTTTTTTTGAAACTTGTCGGTGTGCAGCTCGATGAGACTACCAGCGACAGGATACCGGCATGAATCCTCGTCACTTGGGCAGAGCCTGTATCCAGGGTTCGGGTTCAGACCTGGGCTTGAAATACACTCTGACTCTTGGGGAGGGTCTGCAAAAAAAATTAAACCAGTTCATTAATTAACAAGTCCACCTAAGTGAAGGAGCAATCCAACTGAACCCCCCCAGGTTATGATTTTCAAATCTTATAAGGGGCCTCTTGTGTCTTATAGGGGGCTGAGCTCCCCCCACCTCAAGTTTCCACTTCATTTGCTCCCTGGTTCAAACCAAGCCTGTCTAATCGACACACATACACTTTGTTGGTAAAACCGGCTCTATTACCTAAGGGCCGATGCAAGGCTTAGGAACATCTATGACACAAACCCTGGGGAAAGTGAATGGCCTGACATGGTGCCAGTGGGAAATAACTGGAAACCCGCTCTGCATCAGAAGTGTGCAAATACGTTGATTTTAATTTTATTTTTTGCTTCAGGAGCCAAACAGAACAGCCCCACGCGGGGGGGGGGGGCGCGGGGGGGGGGGGGGGGGGGGGGGGGCGGGGGGGGGGGGGGGGGGGGGGGGGGGGGGG
>JAGPOW010002173.1:6483709-6503361 GCA_030014935.1 Caiman crocodilus | reverse complement strand
AACCCCCCCAATCCCCCCCCCCCCCCCCGGATTGTGGCATAACCCAAATCAAAAATTTACGGGAAGGAAAAAGAAACAAAAATGAAAACAAACTCATTTGTTATATTTTCTTTAAGCTTCGTCTGCGCCTCTTAAGAATTTAATGAAATGCCGTTTTCAAAACAAGTCGTCAAAGCAGCTCATTTAGAAAGTCGCAAAACAAAAGTTTGCCTTCTTTTGAACGTTGTTTTCATTTTTGTCTCGGTTGGGCTGCACAGTTCAGCAAATAAGCCATTTGCTCAGGAAATTTCCCCCTGCCTCACTCAGCACATTCCTCGGAAGCCTTTGCCAGGGCCCCTTTTCAGCCAGCTGTGCCCACGTCCAGGGCTGCGGCGTTCAGCTACCACGTCATATTAACTACCTCAACCATAGACGCTACAGACAAGAAATGGCCTGTACACTGGGCAGTGACAGCAGAAATGATCATACGCTGGAAGTGAATAAAGCATCCTAGGGTCCTAAATCACAAGTTTGAATCCCTCCCCAGCAATGGGTGAAGACAGCAGGACAAACTGGTATAGCCTTACTTCCTGCACGGGAGAGGAGGAGTCACAGGCACAGATCGAGTGCTGTCAGTCCTCCTCGGTATCCCAAAACTATATATGCGATAAGACAGAACAAGCCTCTGCCATGTAGTGCCAGAAGTACATTTCATGTCCTAAATACCACAGGAAATGCGTCTGTGCACTGGTACTATAAAGGTGGAGGGGAGTGGGAGCCGATCCCAAAAAACTAGCATTTGTAGCAGCTTCTATTCTTATTAAGTCAGTAGGAAGTCTTCCATTAACTTCAGTGGGAGCAGGATACACTTCTGCAAACACCTCACTACCATTAATGGGTTCATCCTCACAAACCTTCTGTGAACAGGATGCATCATTATCCCCATTTTGTAGGTGGAAAAATTGAGGCACAGCTAGATTAAGTGATTTGCTTACGCTCGTACAGGAAGTCTGTGGCAGAGTCAGATCTCGAGTCCCACCAGGGTTTTCACTATAAGGCTTGATTGCGCACAGACACAGGGCACATACTTTCCACAGCTCATTAATAAAGTGCTGTTCTGAGAGAATTGCTACCCTAGGTGTAGGAGCGTAATCATTACTAAGCAACTTTTGCCTCTGATTTTATGTGCAGGCAAGTGAAACTCCGAAGCAAAAGGTCTCCCACTGATCATGGGAGTGTATGAAGGTGAAACAAGTCAGATTTTGAGAGGTATTCTGAATAAACTGTTAGTGCCGTTTCTCTTACAGGTCCCTTTTACCTTAAAATGTGGACAGCAAAGAGAAGAGTGCCTATAAGCAAGATTTATTGTTAGAAGTTTTTTACACTTTCTCATTGTCACTGGGGAAATCTGGAAAATACATTACACAATGAAGCTTTGCATCATGCCTGTGAACTATGTATTACGCTGTTGAGATCCCTGTTTCTACAGTGGAGAAACTGAGGCACGCAGCAATTACGTGTTTTTCCTATGGTCCCATTGCAAGTCAGTGGCACAGTTACAAATCCTAACAACCCCCTTGCTATAAGATCAGCTCCTTCCCAACTGCAAAGATGCAGAACTTCTGATAGTGTCCTTCTGTTTTTCTGTACGTGGAATGATGATTTATATATAAACTCATTTAAAAGAAACTACATAAAGAAAGGTTATAAAATAAGCCATTCAAAGAGACTTTCTATACCATTAATCCAACAATGCATTTTGCTTTTATTTTTGTCTCCTTTTAAATTGTCTCCAGCCATATTTTAGGCCAAACTCATGATAAGCAAATCCAGGCAATAAATCTTCTTGCTGAGGTTTGATCTGTGAATTGTCATATATAACGATGCTACAACACACTGCACTCTGCTTGCCACAAGATTTATCACGCACATCCCCATGCCCCCAAAAGGAAAGGCTCCACACTGTTATAAATTTATGCAGTTTGAATGGAAATGGACATGTTTTAAGGTTGTAGAGATGCAAAACCATTTCTACCTGGCATGTTTGATAAAATTGGAGCTTGGAAACCCAGCTCTCTGCTCCTGCCTATATCTACAAGAGAGAAAGTTGTTTTTGTGGGAATGAGCTAGCTAGGGAAAAATGCCGAGGTTAGCACACCCTTGTGTAAAGCACATTGCAGACATTACTTGGCACCGTTCTCTGCAGGTCAAGCTTCTGCTCATGTCAGCAATCTTGGCTCTTTCAGAGGAAGCTTGGCAGGATGACGGAAAAACTGTACATCCCCCCTCGGTGAGTCCCTGCCACCCCTGAAACACCAGCAGCAATAACAGCGTGCTTGGATGGCGCACACTGATTAGCCCGGGAGGTAATGCAACATCTATTTTTGATCAATGTTTTCCTCCCAGGGAAAGAAAAGATTTATTCAAAGTCCCAGTGACTTCTCCCTAAAACTGAAAAGGAAAAAATAAGGAAAAGAGCTACTAATTGTAACAGCCCATTGCAAACAAGGCTGGATTTTAAAAGTTAAACCAACTGTGCTGAGCATTAGATAAAAACCCACATTAAATTAACATGCTGCTATCAGAAGTACAGTTTTAATAACCTAATGTATGTTAATGAGGTCCTCTTTACCTAAATACTGATATACACCTGTATGTTGCAAAGCATGGTAAGTACCTCTCTAAGAAGCCTAGCGCTGGCATTGACTCTGGCAAGGCTGCACCTGAAATACTGCCCTACTTCAGTAAAACTACACTGGTGCCTTGGAAAAGAACAATCTTCTTCACAAGGTCAATGAACAGAAGACAAGCCCAGGAGGGCAGACTGCCACAAGTCCACGGCCTCCCAGGTTTCCACAGTTGCCACTATACCACACACACCTGCAAACAAGGGGCGTTTGTACATACCACAGCGTTTGAGCCTCATTAATTTAACGCGCATTAAAAATTTTAACCTGGGTTATTTTGGTGCGTTGCATTTGTGTTTGCACGACCTGACGGCTAAGATACAACTCAGAATCGGTTGGTGAAAACTCAATACCTAATTACAACAAACCAGGCCTACTGTGAGGACTTCTAAAGGGTCTCCTTTGAACCCACAACCCATTCTTCACCCTGCTATTTCAGGGCAAGTTCTGTTCTCAGGAACAACACTGCTTCAGCTGGGGTTACTCCTGGTTTTCACGAGCGTACAAAACGAGCCTGCTTCCTGTTCATATGCATGAGTCTATGTGTATCTGAAGACATAAGATGCACGCACCTTTTAGGAACATCAATCATTTTACATTCACAGTGTCCCACACTCATTTTAACCCTTCCTTAACTTTGTGAAGACTGTAATATAGAACCCTGTTCCCTCACGTCAGCGGCTGTACTGTCTTCAGTTCATAAAACTAGGCAACAAATTAGACTGCGCAGATACACAGTAAAAAAAAAATCTCATTTTCTCTAGTCCAACTTTCTAGCCTCAGCCATAAGAAAAAAAAAAACGGAAAAGATCCCCCTCGCAGGGATACAAAACTGGCCTGTTTAGCTGTTCTTTTGCTGTCCAAAAAAGGGTTTAATAAAATAATGTAACTGTCCATTCAGAGGCCTAAGCAGATGGCCGAAGTGATTGATCGTCTGTGCAACCATGCAGCTGTGTAGCGTTCCACTCTGAGCACACATGCAAATGTGCATGTAGATAGAAGGTTGAAATTACGCCACATCGTTTTAAAATACCTCGAGTATCAAAACGGAAACAAATGATCCATTGAGAGACACCAAAGACTTCTTTGGCAGCTCTGATTCTTTTGTTTTTTATCCCGTTTGCCTGGGGACTCTCCACCTGCCTGCCTAAGCTTTCTTCTGCATTGTGGCTGCAAGGCTGTCTCTTCTGCTCAGAAATTCAAGGAAGCTGCCTGCAATTAGCACCTCCTGGAGCCAGCTCTATGAGGTCTCATCCCCCAAGCCCAGCTACAGAGGAAGTCAAAATCAAACACGGCAGAGATATGGAGGTCCAGACTTCCTAAAGCTCTGACTTGCAGCGTGCACAGGTCTGTAAAGGAAAAGACCTCCTTTGTTCACGTTCCCTGTGGAAGGCCCACCCTAATGCCAGTAGCAAGTTTCTTCCCTTCCTTCACCGTCTCCCCTTGATGATTATTTGATTACTCTCTTCCCTGTGCTGCCCTAGCCCAAGCAGTTCAAATCTTTTCGCAAGCATTAAGGAAGAAAGCCAAACTTCCCTTCCACTAGACTGGTTTTACTCATGTAGACGCGTCCCTCAAGGAAAGAGTGGGGCAATCAGCTCCTTTTCTTGGTTACCTAAGGAGTCTGCAGAGGAGCAGGGAATATAGAGCAGATGTCCTGATGCCTAGACCTCAGCTCTAACCACAAGTCAGTCCTTCCTCTCAACCCAAACCTGACATAGGACCGGGCTGGAATACGCCTGGTCAGACGACTTTGTCCTCCTTGCTTCTAGCGTTTTGAGAATGGCCTGACAAGAGGCCACCAATGTCAAGGGGAGCGCCACTCCAAAATAGTGAAAGGACTAAATTGTGGCTTCGGGAATGGAGGATGGGATCAGGCAGGGAGAAGGAGCAGTGCAGGAAAGGGCTCAGCCACCCGGAGAACCACCAGAACGGTGCTCTTCAACACCCCACACGCTGAAAGGCTGCTCTGGGGGAGTGCGCAGGAGCCACCGTCTGGCAGAAAACCCAGATCCTGTTTGACATGCATGAATTGAAAATTTGCACAATCCTCAGCTTTGCCTCTACTCTGGAAAAGATCCCCACCTATTTTGTGGATTTAGAAAAAGGTGGAAAGAGTCGAGGAGTTCAGATCTCGCGCGAGTTCAACAGAACTGAAATCCCAGCTCTACCACGCATGTGTATGCCGTGGCGCTTGGTTCCTGTATCTCCATGTATTTGATCATTTTTCTCATAAAAAGGTGCTGACATGGTGGCAACCAGGCCTATTTAACCCCAAGTAGTGGAAACAAGGAGAGAGGGGGAACACTAGCTATGCATCGTGTGATGCAAACATTGAGCTATGAGTGCCTGAATCTCTGAACAGGCTGCTGTAAATCAACACAACTCTGTTGCAGTCAACTTCTAGTCCCTCAATGTTCAGGCTACACTGCCTTGTGTGCACACGCATGCCTCTATCACACGCCAGCCAATTTTGCTTTTCTTTCCTCCCTCCCATGTCTCCCCCCACAAGATGTACTATTTTATCCTACCATTTTGGGAGTTACAAAGCTTCCTTACATTGCTGTCCACTTAGTGTCACGTTTCACTCCCACCAGCCGTTCAGTTTAGAGACTCCCTTGCTGATTAAAAGTCTTACGGTAATGCAGTAATGGTCCAGATGCTACACGCTGCCTCTCTAGGTAGCTATTTGAGGGCTGGTAATTTGAAACCTTTTATTTAAACCACCATCATCTTTCAAAATCCAACTTTAGAGACTAAACTTACTGTGCTTTCAAATTACTGAGAGCAGCAGGTGGGCTACAAGGAAGCAATTTGTTATAAACATGATGCTGTCTGCATAATGGTAGATGTTTAATCTCCACAGCGTTTAATGGCCAACATGCTGGAGACGAGGGCAGAACAATTTATGGATCCTAAATATGTTTTTTGTAACAGAAGACTGGGTTCCAAGAAAGGTAACGTGATATATGGGTCTGACTATTTTGATGAGATCTCAACCCTCTCATATGACCCAAAGGTAAAATTTCAAGCTATTCATAACCTGCAGTAGTTTAGCAGCCTAATCTCGAGAATGGAAACACCTAGACTCCCTGGAGTCATCTCAACTTTTCATCCTTCAGCGACAAAACAGATATGTTGAACGGTACATACTGTAAAGCATGAAAGCTATATGAACAGCACAGGAAGCTCGTTTTGGATGCGACCTTAAAGATCAGGGTGTTTTATACTGTTCATGGATAGTAAAGATTTTGTGGCATTTCTGAGTCCTGACTGTGCAAAACCAGTACTCTCTCCCCATGTAGGGGAAAATTTTAGCCAAGGACGTCTGTCTGGATAACTTTCCTAGGAAAAATCTGAACCCTCAGGTCTTGCTCCTGCCAGGAGCCTCCCCACCGTGCTGCAAGACACTGAAGCATACGACCTCTCACCCCACCAACTTTAAAAAGAGGCCGACATTTCCAAACGTCACTAGTGATTTTGGGCACCTCTGTAATAGCTTGGCAAGCACATTAAGCCAGGATTAAACCAGGGATCTCCAGAGACAAACACACACGCTGCAGAACTATGGATCTTTTGGATGAGCAGTGCTCTGTACTCTTATCCCCTGCAGACTAGCTAAGAGTAGGTCCTATCACTTACCTGCACCAGCGACTTACACCTCTGAGTGCCCACCCTGAGACACCTCCAAGGGACTGTGTTTGGGAGGCTGGGGTAACCAAAAATTAAAGCACCCTTAAATTATTAGCCAGTGTCAAAACACTTAGGGATCAAAGCTAGTTTAGAAAACCAGCAGGTCCTGATGGTTTCCAAGATTTTTTTTCTGGTAATATTGGGAATTTTCAGTGACCCAAATCTCATGTTGATCTCCAATTATCTCGCAGGGTCTAGAGAGGGTAAAAAAAAAAGTTTCCAGACTTTTGCTGTCTTCAAAAACATCAGCTGGAAATAGGACTAAACAAATCCGTATCGTTTTATAACACAAACCAATGACAAAATGCTAACAACAACAGCTGATGCTCGCAGTGTTTTTCTCCTTTCTGAGCTATATTGATAATGCATCAAAGAAGATCAATGGCACATCTGAAACAGAGGCGTGTGGCTACATTTACGGGCGCTGGGTTCAGGACCAAACCAATATTTTGCAGCAGGTCTAGCGAGGCTCAAAAGTGTGCAGGAGGGAGAGCACACAGAGAGCACCAGAAAGCCGGAAAGTGATGTCCTATTTAAATGAACTGGAAAGAAATTGCACTCCCGGCTTTGACGGCAAATCACAAGGTAATTGTTTCTTCCCGCAGAAGTTATTGTAACAGAAAAAATTGGTCACCATTAAACAAAGTTTACTCAGTGGCACTTTTACGGTTCTGCTGATGGGCCAGTTAAGAAAACACTGAATAAATTATGAAACAATAGAAGGAAAATGGCTCTTTACTACAAGTGTTCAATATAACAATTTTAAAAGGCTATAATACAGGTTTATTGCATGTGGCAGGACTTGTAAATCCCAACTCCCATTACAGTGCCGTGACTTAAGCAGCAGTGCCCTTCAATTTGTCATTGGAAATTTCCAACTTAAGCAGCCTCAGTTAAAAAAAGACAACTTATTCACACACGCCGAGATCAACCTGTTTGCGGGACCAAGCGCTATGCTGAATGCAGCATTTCACAGCTTTGGGTGGCCAGGTGTTTAGGTTACTCTATACATGTATCTAGCTGACCAAATAGCTGCATCATTTGAGATGCCTTGCTAGCTCCAGACAGCTTGTTCCCCAGGGTTCAGATCCTGGTAAGTAGTCACCTAGGGTTGTCTGTCTTCGAAAAGATTTCGGACAACTCAAGGAGGAGCTTCAGAGACCTCTTAAACTGAAGGCTTCAGTTGAAATGCCTACCATTATACACAGGCAGACAACATTGTTTGGGTAAATACAATAACTTTTATTAAACCAACTGAAATCGAATAGTTGGAAAAACCGTTCTTTGGGCATGAATTGCAAAGAATCATTTTTCCAACTATTCAGTTGGTCTAATAAAAGATATCACATTTACCCAAAGAACCTTGTCTGCCCATGTCCTTAGACCAACACAGCTACAACCAACACTGTTACACGCAGGCATGCCACCTGGCAAAGAGACATCAAACATAGATATGTCCCCCTTAGATACAATGCAACTTCCCTCTAAACAGGAATAAGCCCTGCAGCTCACACACAGAGTCCTTCTTGCACAAAAGAAGCTGGTTTCATGGAGAATATTTGGTGTTTTGATACCTTTTGATATTTGGGACTGACCTGTGGGAACACTTTTTCTGAGATATGCTGGACAAGTCACTCAATTAACAGACAAGCTAGAAGGAAATACGTAGCAGGGCTTTAGAAGGACATCTGCATCTGCAGTAGGCAATAGATCAGAAACTGGGTACCTTCCGACTGTATGAGGAATGGGACATCTAAGCGTGGAGAACAAACATATCTTGGTTATAATCACTTCAGCCAAAGGGAAAATATTATGTTGTTTCAACCCTGGTGGAGACCCAGCCCTATGACAGAGGAGATCCAGAAGAACCAGTCTCTCCTCACTCCTCTTCCACGTACCCTCATACTGCTGTTTGCATAAGCAAGGAAGAGTATTACCCTACGGGTTTGCAATTGAGACCCCCTGCACCCCTGAAAAAAAATTATTAACAAAAAAAGAAAAAGGAAGAAACCACCCTCTGTTAAAGTGGAAAAAAGAAGAAACCACCTCTCTCCTTCTGTACGTAAGATAATAAAGATTTTGTATTCACTTCCATAGGAAAAAAGAGGGTCCCCAGAGTCTGCTGAGCTGGTTCTTCCTATTTTCCCCCCCTAGTAAATTGGATGATGTTAATATGCTGCTAATACATTGTCCTTTTACAGCGTTCTGACTCACAGATAGGCCCCATTAATTAAAAGCATGCTGGGATTGGAGGATTTGGGTTTTATTACTGTTGAAAAATATGTAAGAAGCTTAACCAGTGGGAGTAGAGCCCACTGGAAATGCAGCTGCTTCCAGGACGAAATGCCAAACTGCGACTACATGTAAACTGCCAAAAAGCCATAAGATTTCTGGTTTGCATTTATTCCGGGTAATATACAGCTGTGCACAGAGCTCAGGTAAGAAGCTGCAGGCAGTTTGCATTACTCAGCAAATCTGCCCTGGTCTGCTGCAGTTCTCTGGCTGTTTCTGCTTAACTCTTGCAATTGAAAACCTGAAGTCAAACCATATGTACAGTACAGCAGGAATAAATCTTACTGCAAATACAGCCAGTCAGCTTGGAAAACATTAACATATGAAGCGCTTGATCAAAGCCCAACACAGTAAATGGAAACAGTCCCTATGGCCTCAATGAGCTTTGGATCAGGCGCTAAAAGGTGCCCTATGTACTCAAACTCATCAGTGCACATCAAACCTCTGGGGACATCGATGAGATCTGGCATCAGGCTTTATAAAGTTAACAGTAACATTTTGATTACTTCAGTGGGCGCCTAAAGCTCCACATAGTGTAGTGCTGAAGACCCTATAATCCCACCGACTTCAGCGGCGCTGAGTTCTGCACCTGGCCCCACGTACAATTCAAAGTATAGGACATCCTCCTTATATAAAAACATATGAAAATACGCCCTATTTTCATCAACACTTTTATACCTCACAGGACCTAAAGCAAACTGCAGCAAACAAGGACGTTATAGAAGCAGGAACAAGCAACATTCAAACAAAGCAGTGCTTATTTGTATTGGGCCTCCATGCGGCCCCATTCGTAATGGGCTCATTGCTGCTATTGCTCTTTACTTCCAACTCCCACTGGCTTCACTAATGTCAACAGGATTATACGGATGCAGTTGAGGTCAGAATTTGGCCCATATGCAATGCCACAGAGATAAAAGTTAACCAAGTCCCAGTACACTTTACAGCTCTAAAAAGCAATGGATTTTAAACAGAGGTTAGACTCCAGAGTGTTGATCGCTGGTAGATCCTCCCTGAGCTGCCGACATCCTCCTCTATTTCACCATGAGCTGGAGTGTTTTCTTGGACCTTGTTCAGATCAGCTTTCTGCATTACAAAGCTATGGTGCTATCGTGATTTTAAGGATACAGGTTTTAGCCGTGTTGGTCTACAGGCAAAAGCAGTCACAACTTTTGGTAGAGGCAATATCTGTTATTAGACCAACTAGATAGTTGCAAAAAAATGTCTTTATTTGCAAGCTTTCAAGCTCACGCGCCCTTCCTCAGGTGAGGAATATTTGCAAAGGCAGCAAGCAAGAACTGCCCGATCGAGCACTAGTTGAGGAACAGGTTTGAGGGAATCTGGGCAAGGGTTAGTTGAGGATAAATCTGGAGTCAGTACTTCCAGATGGGTCCTGGGTATGACCATAAGCTGCATCCAACTGGAGGACTTGGTGACAACATGGTGGGGTAGCTCCTCATTATTGCAACCTCCAGAGTAAGGTGAGTATACGGTCGGTGACTGAAAACCCTAGCTCCCACTGCCTTGTGGCTACTCCCTGGCTGGAGAGAGGCTAAGGGACATCACCCTAACATAACATGCCCTCAGCGATGTGTTAGGCAGTCAGCAGCATCTCTAATCTGTTGCTCTTTGGCATGAAATACAACCATCAAGGCACTGGATGTCTGGACTCAGTCTGGCCTTTGGACTCTGTCTCGATTGTCTATAGAGGGGCCGGTAGGTCTAGGGCAGCCTCCACTCCTCTACACACTTGCCTGGGCATATGCACCAAAGGTCTTGGCGTGATGGTCACGTAGACCTCTTGCATTACACCATGATCCAGAGTATCGATGGCTTCCAAGAAAACTTCCAGAATCCAAAACAGCCGCATTTAAGCTATTACCATACAAGTACAGCTGGTCAGAAACTGGAATTTCTCTCCCACAGGAAACTGGTATTCCAAAAAAAATTAGGTCAAAAAGTCCAAATTTTGAAATGCTTCACAATTTTTGTTCCATGAGAAGTGTAATTTCAATAAGGAAACCATCAGACACCTTTGAAGTAAACAGAGTGCTCCAACTTTTCCAGGAAGGGAACATGGTTTTAACACTACTTCAATTCATTTCATTTCAACTTTCTGCATTATTTATAACATGTAATATTTCAATATGTTTAAATATTGTTTGTTAAAACACTTTTAACATTCAGAGTCACTTAGAATTTGACTACATCAAAAAATGACATAACTGAAATAAAATGTTTGAACTTTTCCTGTTGAAAATTGAAATGGGAATGGACTCCCACCAAGCTGTATTGTAGTCAGAATATTAAATAAAAACTTGTAAAACTGAACAGAATCCAATGAAAAATCACTGAGAATGTGGGAAAAGGGCACTTTTACAGACTCGTACCAAATTATAGAGCCATCCTTCACTCTTTTCTCACGACAATGATCGCAACTCTGCTGAGGTCCCTTCCGACCCTAGCATATATGAATCTATGAATACAGTTGAGGTTAGGCCCGAGGAAGGAAATGGGTGCTTTTCCATGGACTTCAAGGGCATGGGGTCAGGAAAATCCTTCTATGGGTTCATTTCTTATTCTGGATTTTCTGGATCCTCTGTGCTGCGCAGCTACTTGTACACGCCAACATTTTCAAACACACAAAACCAAATCAAAATCAACCTCATAGGTCCTTTGGCATCATATCTCTTGCATAGGGAAGAAGCTTGAGATCAACGGATTTTCTTGAATATTTCAGCTGGAAAAACCAGCAAGGCAAATCAGAACAAACTCATGAAAAGGATCATTTGCTGAACTGTGTTAGCATACTACCAGATTGGTGGGCAAAGTTAAGCACCATTTAAGGTGGCTTTTGGAAAGAATGCCATAGCAATGAAAATCAATTTAAAATGTCAAAATAGTTGCGGTAAGCAAAAGTGGTGTGGATTAGAGATTGGGTAACACCCTGAAGAGAAACATGCAGAGTACTGCAAGAAGTCCTAGAAGCTTGGACATTGACTTTATATGGAAATCAGGTGTTGGAAAGAGTCGAGTAGACATTGTGATGGCATGTTGTAATGGCAAATGTGAACACACATTGTAATGGCCAAAAAATCACATTGTATACAATAGAAAGTGCAGGAGAGGAACAACACATTTGGAGTGTTGCCTTCCCCGCCGGTTATCAGAATAAATGAAGGCAATCCCAGGAGACAGGCAACAGCCCAAAGGAGTTGGAAGCGCAGGTGTTTTGAGCCATCGTTGGTCAGCACTGGTCTATGTACCCCGAAGGCAAAAGGGTCATCTAGAGCAGCATTTCTCAACCAGTTGGTCGCAAGAATATATGGAAGGTTTGCAAACAAAGAGAAACTTTAAAAACCTATTCTCTTTTAAAGGAGAAAAACATGGGAAACTGTGGCTTTTCTCTTGCAGGCTGGCAGAGGTCCAGCCTGCGAAGGGCTGCTTGTGGCCTCCCATGCCCATGCCACGCACACTAGGAGGCTGGGGGCAGGGGGCAGCGGGTTGGGAGTGAGGGACACTAGGTCGAGACTGGCCATTGATGCTTACAAATAGGTCCTGGTACAAAAAAAGGTTGAGAACCACAGCTCCAGAGGCTCTGGCGATGCGTAGTGCGCGCACGCAGGTGCATGTGCACCCCTTGAGATTGGTCATGCACCTCCAGGAAGCACCAGCTATAAAACTGGTTTTGCCACTGGCTTGGTGATCAGCCACTGGGGGATACCATCCCATCAGTTATCTGGTGCCCCCCGCAGACTTAAGGAACAGACTTAACTGCATAGCACACCATACCAACCCAGAGAAAGAGGAGAAGGCACTGCCCCAAAGGTTATAATCTAAATAGCTGAGATAAAGCAAGCATTATGAGCGAGGAGCCGAGACAAAGGAGGTAAGCAGCCTGGCTAAAGTAACAGAGCAAGTCTGTGATATGGCCAGGAAAAGAGCTCGAGGTCCAAGTCCTTACCCAGCACTTGAGGCAGAAGACTTCCATTTGTTCATGAATCGAGGCTGTACTCTGCAATCACTTGGCAAAGTATTAGGAGTTTTCTGGGATCCATCTGCACACAGATGCAAGATCATTGTGACACGCAGGAGTTAGGTAACTGGCATGCACCTCAAGCTAGAAATGCTGCCGCGCTACCAGCGTGCAGGAGCTTTTATTCCAAATGACTCTTGGTTGCAAGAGAAATGAAATTATTTGCCCAGGACCATGCAGGGAGAAGCAAGCCAGGTCCAGGTCCCAGCTCGGTCTGTTAACAACAAAGCTCTGCCTTCCTTTCCGGAAATGAGATGCAGTGACCTCTCCCTCTCCCCAAGACACACGGGGTCTTGAATAGTGCCAAGGCCCTCACGATCATCAGCTGGATCCTACATAACTTTCAGGAACTGCAGATGGAAGATCTCCACTCAGAATAACGTGCACCAAGAAAAGATGACAATACCCATAAGAAAGAGGCACATCCCCAACTCTTCAAGGCCACCTGGAGCTGGAATATCCTTGTAAAAATGCAGCAGGAGTTACAGCCCAGTTGTAGGTGACAGCAGCGGGATAGCGGTCCTAACGGATCCTAATAATAACTGACCCTGCATCTATCTGTTTCTAGAAACTAGCTTCCACTATGCCTGTCTGTACAGCAAGATTATAGATACAGGTCCAGAAGAGCAGGACTTGCCAGCAGATGACCCCTGCTCACCATCGCTCAGAGAAATTAAGGATCTGACCAGGTGCAGTCAGTGCAGAGTGAACCCGCTCAAGGCCACGCAGGAGGTCTGTGGCAGAGGCAGGAACTGAGCTCTCTGCTTTCAGTCTTGGGCCTGATCCAACCACCCCTGAAGTGAACAAGTCTTCCCTCTGACCCAAAGGGGCAGCAGTTCAGGATCCCTGTGCCTTACCCAGGTCTCCCTTGGCACCAGCTTGAAAAGCAAAAGTGATAACAGAGATTGCATTGGCTCCAAAGTAATGCATCGTAACAACCAAAAGGACAACTGAAGTGGCTGTGTAAAGGCAGAGCATACGTGGGACACGAGTGTTATCGTTTTCATTGTTCTTCCAGTTTATAATAAAATTCACTGGACACCTGAAAGTGAAATCTGTTTCCATAAAAAACCCCACAAGTTTCATACCACATCTCTCACACTTTACTGAGGAATCCTTTGCGAGCACCAAGAGACACAAGCTGTTGCATCATTTATTGCTCGTGGATGCCAGCCAGTGCACGTGGTATTTATTGAAAGGGACTCCCCACAAAAACAGTGACATATTCCTTTCCTCTAATCCAGGGAGGATTATAAATGGTATATGACCTGCTGCAGGACAACGAAAAGCGAACCAGTTTGAATGTAATGCTTTTAGACAGGGAGGTTTTGCTATAACCTTTCTTTGTTTTCTGCAAGTTATTCTTCCCCCTTCACAAACAAATGCTTAATAGAAAGTCATACAACTCTATGTACGGGAGAATCCAGGCTAACGCCAGCCTGCCTGCCTCTTAAATAGCCTGCAAGTACCTGCTGACCCTTTGCAAACCTGCTCTCCTTAACAGATGCTGGTGCACATTTAGAGAAAAAGTGTTGGGAAACAATTTGTAGAGAGCTGCTAAGGTTAAAAAGATTTAGCTTTGACTGTTCGATGCACAGGAAGTTAGTGATTCCCATTATAACCCCCAGCAAAATACTGAGCAGAGGGTAATTCTGTAGCAAGAATGAACACGTGCTGTAGGGGGAAGGCACTGGACCAGTGATCCTTAGGATGCAAGTCTTGCTCCTGGGATCATCTCTCCAACTACACTCTGAGCCAATGCAATAGATCATGTTCATCTAGCAGCTGTCCATGTGCGTGAAGTCCACATGCTAAGTAAATCTAATTGAAACCTGCTGACTGTAGCCCATGGTAAAACTCCCATGGACTTCAATACAACAGAACTGGGTCCTTGACATGCTCAATTTTTCCTGCCCCTGGGGCAGGGAGCTGGACTTGATGATCTTCAAGGGCACTTCCAGCCCTACTATCTATGAAATCTATGAAATCTAAAAGAAAAGGTGCTCCTAAACATCACAGCTTTGGGTCCAGACCTCATGCCACTGAACTTGGTGGTATCCATGTGTCAGCAGCAAAAATCCACGTTAGACGCTGAAAATAAGCCAAGAATGGAGGTCCGGGTCTTTCAGGGTGCTGAGCTTCTTCAGCTCTCACCAACTTCAAAGGGCATTTAACTTCTCAGAGTCAGCCCCCAGTTTTGTTCCAGCTTCCAAATCCCAATTACCATTAAAAAATCCCCTCTTTTGAACACAGACTTAGAAAGAAAGTGTTAAGGAAAGTGCTATCAAGGAAGAGAGAAGGGTAATTTTTTTTCTCAGCCACCAGCAATAAATCTCTCGTTCTCTCTTCCCTTCCACCTCCAAAACGAAAAGCCCTTACGAACAAGACGTGACCATCTCTTGTAATGCACAGCCGCCTGGGAATATAAGCAGACATCGTAAACAAAACCAGGTGGGAAACTGGTTCCAGTTATTTTCATTTGATAGAGAAATTCAAACTGAAATTAAGCTGTTGTCAAAAGCATGTGGCCTTGAGGTGCCAGAAGAGGCCTAGGATGTCCACAGGCCTGACATCTTACTAAAAAATAAAAGGCATATTGATACAAATTAGAAAATTAAAAATAAATAAAATGGAAGGTTGTTGAAATGCAGAGAGGTGACCTGTATTATACAGTTGTGACGTCCTAAATTACTTCATAAAACAATGTAGTACGTCAGACATATTCACCTGCCGTTACCACTGGGTTTGGGATGTTTAACAGTATAATCTCACAGTAGTTTAGGGCAAAGACTGAAGAACGACACCACTTCCAACTGTAACTGCAAACAAATTTTAGGTAGGCAGAAATTGCACCAGTTAGGATTTGGCTAGGATGGAGGCCTGATCTCAAAAGACACTACAATGGGATCTTTAGAAGGGATCAAGACTTTTCTTTTCTTTTTTTTAGTTGCACCTGGACGATGGCACAGTGCCACTGGTACCACAATGCGTGATGAACTCACGCTGATCACAGGAAACGTGTTACTTATTGAGTCATCCTTGTTATTCCTTGGAAACCTCTTTCTACACACTGACCTCAGCCCAGGATACTCTGAAATTACTGGTGAGGATGCACCAGGAAAACTGAGATAATATTTTAATGTAAGGCCTCATCTACACTTGGGAATAGTTCTGTCTCAACAGTTAGCGGCCAGCAGCTATTGTCACTACATTGGCAATACAGGCCTGACTGTAGACAAGACCAACGATGCTTACACCAACAAGCGCTCTGGGTTGGCAGTCACCACCCCTGCACCTAGGAGTCACCTCATCATCACTGACACCTGAGCGGAGTATTATGAGTAGAGTATTCCCAAGTATAGGAAGCAGCCTAAAAAAAAGAAAAAAGAGAGAGAAAACTATGCTCAGCCTTTGTGAATGCAATGCAACTCTAGGTGGGAGATGGATGCCTGTTCAGCTCCAAAGATTGAATAAACCCATAGCTGCGGGGCATTGATGTCAGTGTTTTTTCCATTCCTCTTAAGTAAGTGCGTGCTGAAGAAGAAAACAAATCACAATATAGTTCTTTAATCAAAGCGAGAGGCAAATTTTCACCACCTGCAAACATATAGATTAACACCCAAGTCTGATAAAGTTGCTGTCATGCAGACGCGATTGAAAAAAAAGATTCACACTTTTAGAAGTAGGCTCAAGAAAGTCGTTTAGAAGAAAAATCATTTGCCAGCTTAAGCTGCTCTTCATACAGCATCTCTGCTATTTTTCATGTAAATTCAGAAAATGTCGTTCCATGGAGGAGAAGAATAGAAATGCAGCTTCTTGCTGATGCCAGATTCTCTTTTACCTGCACTATGGCAGTGTGAAGAGGCCTGAAAGTACCTGCATTCATTTTAATACCAGTTTACTCTCCTGGAGTGGTGTAAAGGGTGAGAACCACTGACAACCCAGAAGGGTCCCGAATACACCACTTTTATTAGCACCATCACGAAGGCAAGCAGGCTCTCTCGAGAAGACAACAAAGTCTTGTGACAAAGTCCTGGCTACTAGAAGTCAGAAGATCTTGGCTCTCCTTTCAGCTCTGCCTGAGATGCTTTGGAGAAATACTTATGGCTGGATTTTTACAAAGAGCTCAACTCTCCCTTCAGCATCCAGAGGAAATGGCCAGATTTTCCAACACACTCGATACCTACCCGCTCCCACTGCTCCCGTGGGGCTCCCCACACCCTGGCTTCCTTGTCATGGACTGGAACTAAAGAGATTACACTGCCCATCCGGCTGCATGTATTTATCCATGTGCATAGCCCCTTGCAACACTTAAGCCCTATATTGAGATCAGGAATGAATACACACATTACAGATCTTGTAATAAATAAAATATGTATCTGGGGAGAAGCAAAGCCTCATTTATTTTCCTGTTTTATTATTTGGACTGAACGATAGATACTCGAGCATTTTTCCACCACATAAAAGTGAGCCATTATGTCAAATGCTACAGCTGTTGCTGGATTAAAATGCAAACGGCCTGGATGAGGTAATGTCAGGCAGGTCACAGATTGCAGATGGCTCAGTGTTTGGCCAAAAGAATGCAAGGCATCCACGGGATGAAGGTGGCAACGTTCACTAAACCTGTGCTACCTTCTTCCATATTTCTGATATCTGTGGCCATTACAATCCACCTGTCACCAGAAACACAGAGCTATCTGGTTTCAATTACAGGGAAAGATTGATCCCCAGAGCCTGTAGGGGCACAAGACATAAAAAGGAAAGAAAAATATCAATATGGAAAAAATATAGAAGAAGGAAAGTTACAACAGTTGAAAGAAAATGATGGACAATTCATTAATAAGAAACGGACATGGCATCCAAGGGCTGATGCTCCTGCGATTCGAGCCCAGTACATTATCCCATGCTCAATTCCCTGGTCAGGCAGTAGCCCGGTGGCAGGGAATTCATTGTCATTGGACATATTGCATGAAGTGTCTTTGGTTAACTTCTCTAGCCCCGACTTCCCCAGGTGCTGCCTGGGAAGATGCTGCATGCTCATGTTGGTGACTGCCCTTTCCCCCTACACCAGGGCTCAAATACAAAACCTAGAAAACCTACAAGCACCCAGCTCCCACCAGACATCCATGAATGGGCCAGGTAAGCAACTCACCTCGGGCCGGTTTGGAAGGAATGAATGGGAGAAGCAAGGAGCAAGAGAGATTCAAAAGTTTCTGGTTAAAAAAGAGAAGCGGAGTTAAATTGTTCCATTTTTAAAGTGTTCCCATTAAACCAATATTTCAGAAGCTAGCAGTAGCTAAAGATGAGCCAAAATATTGCACAGAGTAACCACATTAGTGGAGAGGATCACAAAAAGAAAAATAGTCCAGTGGCCAGGACAGTGACCTGGGAATCAGAGGTTCAAATCTCTCCTCCGCTACAGACTTCCCAGGATATCTTGGGTGATTTTTCCCCTCCTCCTCAGATCCCCACCTGTGAAAGGCACTTTTCTACTTCACAAGGACATAGAGGAAAATGAGCTTAAAATTGTGAGATGCTTGGATGCTATGGTAATAGGGACTATATTAACACCAAAGAAAGAAAGAAACAATGTGTTTATTCAGCTCCTCTCTCTGAAAAAAAATCTCAAAAGGACATGGCAAGAGATTCGGAGGCGTTCTGTGACAGTTTTGAACAACAGATCTTAATAAGATGTTTCTCTCAAAAAGGTTGGGGCACTTATTTAAGCTGCATCCTATGCAGAGGCAGATCCTCAGCTGGGGGGGGGGGGAAATGCTCCAAGGGCCACCAATTTGTGACCATTTAAATCAGCTGGTGGATCTGCGTCTGCATGGATTATATTTTATTGCAACGACAAAATTAGGGTCACGCATTTATTTCTGTACAGTGACACTTCGGGGGTCAATTTAGCAAAAAAAAAAAAAAGATTACTTAAAAGGAAACTGCACAGCAACATTACACAATAGTGTAGGATAGAAAATATGGGGGAAAATAGGGGAAAAGTAAGGGTATTTAAGAATTATTATTATTATTATTATTGGCCATCCAATGGAAATCATCAATGTCAAAACGTGAATGGGAGGTCATGGATAATGCTGCCTTTCTTGAAAACAGGAGTACCACCTAGGAACCTTTAATGAGCTCAGTCAGGCGTAGGACCGCATTGTTGCACGTTGGCCAAGAAAGATGCTGCCTCTCACGGCATAGGGCCAGTTAGTTCCACTGGGAGCCGGGCTTTAAGTACTAACTCTAAGGAGAAACCACCACCTCCTGAGTCACCAGCAGCATCGTTGTGTTCCTTGGAGGGAGGTCTCCCATCCTCCTCCTCCTCCTCCCGAGCCAGCCCAGCTCTGTTCGCCTTAGGAGGGCTGGTAAGATCTTAGGAAGGCATCTTAGGAAAAAGAACAATTGTCGGGAAACGAGTGATGGGTGGGTAGAGCAGTAGAGCAGTCTCTCTCTCTTTCCCTCCCTCTCCTCTTGCTCTCAAGAAGGACAAAATAGCTGTTTGTGCTGGAAAGATATTTGTGGCCAATGACTTAAGCCACATCCGCTGAAGCCAGGCTTCCATCCAGTGGGCTTGGGAACAGCAGTGCGATCCAATGTGTGGTCAGGAAGACGACGTTTTTCAGCAGGGAATCCAACACGCATTCTTGAGCACTGGTCATTTGCTGCGGGCCTGTTGCAACGGTGGGGCAGAGGGAGCAAAATCAGGATCGGAAAGGATGGCAGGAGCCAGGTAAGCACGTGGGGAATCTGATCCCTGCACGGTTGACAGTCTGTTTTCACCACACATCTGAGAAACATCTGGCCGTGGTCTCTTAATATTCTCTTCATATTCTGGGCTTTCTTAGACTTACGCTGACAGACTGTTACATTTTCCAGGGAAAACAGATCAAACGGATTCAGGAAAAGCTGTTTGGAACGAAGAGAACGAGAGCAGAAGTAACGTAGCCCGAGGGAACAAAGGA
>JAGPOW010002173.1:6459553-6483609 GCA_030014935.1 Caiman crocodilus | reverse complement strand
GGGTAGCCACACACTGGCTACCGGACTCGACCCATAAGAACGAAAGTGCTGGAAATATTCCAGGTGCGATTCACTAAAACGGCAGCACCGGTGTTTCCTGGCTGTGTAACCACAGATATCGGCATTTACGATTTGTCAGGTGACAACAGTGTGCTTGTTTTTCCCAAAACTTATCCCCCCCACCTTAGTCCAGCATTCCCAGATTTCCAGACGCGTGTTGCCGGTGGGCTTGGAGCAGTGGGTTTGTGCTCGAGCAGCAAGGAGCTCAGCAGCCGGTAGGCGAGCCGATCTCCAGGCCGGTTGAAGGTGGATGCCCTCCTCAGAAACAGGCAGACTGCCCAGATTTAGGCTTAAAGTGGGGTGGCTCTTTTCAGTGCTGACGTAGCGTGGCTGCCGGTGTTTCCTCTGGTTATCGAGAAGCCGGTAGAGCTCCCAGACTGCGGATAGCGGAGCTGATTTCGGCCCCCAAGACAGGTCCCCGGCATTAACTCAGGACTAACACCACTGCACTGGTTCTCCAAATCGCAAAGTAAGACCTCTTCATCGGCAGCCCCATTGATGTGATGAAATAATTGTGGCTTTCCTGGGAGCTTCTGTTTGCAAAGGAAAAGAGGTCTCTGGCTGTCCTGTGGAAGACTACTTTATATTCCAAGGGAATGCACTGCAGAAGGGCGAGCAAAGAGCATAAAATACAGAAGCGGTTTGATATTAAGTGAAATTCTCTCTGGGGCGCCTTCATTCCTGGGCCATGTTCGTGTTCCCCACAATCAAATCACACCGATCGCTGGCCAGCTGAACAGGCTCCTGGCCGGTGACACGCTCAGCGTCACTCCTGCCTCGCTTGCATAGCAAGGTGCTGCCATTTCTGTTTGACAGGAGAGGGATGTGCTTTTGTGGTCCAAAAGTAGTCTTTTAGACTTGGATTGTCAAAAAAAAAACCAACCCTGGATTTTGGGATTTCATCCCCATCCTGAAGGTCAAGATTGACATCAGTAGAAATTTTAAGGTGCTCAGCACTTTTCAGAAGAGCAGATGCCCAAGTATGGATTAGAAGTCTAATTTTAGGCACTCTGTAAGCTGGAGCGGGGTATTTCATCAGCCAGAGAGTGGGCATAAAGGCACCACACTTCAGTCCTTATAAGGTCTTTTCTCTTCAGGCCTTCTTTAATATTTGCCAAATAATCACAGAAACTCAACTGGACAACAGCTCTCCTGGGCTTTTCCTTGCCTTCTACAGCCAAGAAGGGCAAGAGACTTGAACTCTCTCTTTCCCTAAACCTTTGCTGCAAGCACTCTTGTGATCTGCAAGCTCCTAGTTTCAAAGGCCCAAGGACCGTAAACCAGACATGCCCTGTTAAACACCCGCTTTTGATGCTTAGACTAATATAAAGGTACTACAGCTGAAGATGCTGCTGACTACAATACCACTGTTTCACATCAATGCTTCAACAAGTACGCCAGAACACATACGAGCACAGGGCTGCTATCGGAGGAGCTGAAGAGACAAAATGTTACTCCAGTTGTTGGCCCACAAGAACCAGAGGATACAGGTTGTTCTGAAACCTCACTGTACCAATGGCACATGGAGCAGAACAGGCTCCCAAAAAATCAGCATTACATCTACCTCAAAACTGCATGATCCCTATATTTAATCTGAAAGAGAGTGGGATTCGAAAAATTAGATATAACTTTTTTTCTTCCTAATATTGCCTGGAGGATTTCTCTTTCTTTTTGCATGTGCTGTACTGAAAACAATTGCAACAGAAAAAAATAGGGTGATCTGCAGCCCCAGTGCTGAATTTATGCATTCACTTGGAAAAAGTTCTGAGATGTTGTAATTTCATGTGAAAAGCTACTTTTGTCAGCAGGTCACACAAAACGGTATTTGTGGTGCTTTGCAGCGTGTGAGAATGAATAATAGAGGGAAAAAAGGGAATATCCTGGGGCCAGATCTTCAGCTGGCATAAGCCTGCATCCCTCCATTACGGGCGATTATTATTAGAGGTGGGCGTGTAGCACCATCTGAGAGAAGATGACTGCAGGGTGCTAGGCGCTGTACACATGGTGCGTACTCCAAAGAGCTGGCAGTCTCAACAAAAACCGGATTCAACATGAGAAGGGAAAGGAAGGCCTGGACAGCAGCTTGTGCAAGGATGCAGAACAGGTAAGTATTGTAGTGGGGCGTGGATGAAGAAGAGGGGTCACAGCCGAGACTGTTCGTCCTTCAGGCTTCACCACATGGAGAAGTGTGCCAGGCAGGAGCTTCCCCTTCCTCCCAGGATACAACCCCAATGCGTTTGGGCTCTGGGGACGGCAGTCGGAGCGGGTCCTGCAGCGGATGACTCTGGGCATTCGGACCATCCTGCAGAGTCTCCCTGCCTCTGCCTCTCTCCACCTGCTCACCACCCACCCCTGCCTGCTCCTCCCTGTCCTTCCACTAAACTAACCCCTTCCCAACAAGCCCCCACGTGAAACAAAATTGGTGGCATCTGCATTCAAAAATCCCAAATAGATTCATCCTCCAAGTTCTGGCAACAAGTTAGCTCACTCCAGGGGTGTTACGAACAAAGCACCGCAGCTCCAGAAGGAATATAAATCATTAACAGGTTTGCGCACATTGTTATGCAACTGAAGAGCGCGTTGCCATACCTGGCACCTATCAATTTCTTCCTGGAGTAAGATGAAAGGTGTTTTTTGGTAGCACACTATCCAAAACAGTGTCGACTAATTAAAGCGAGCTTACTTTTGCTGTCTTATTCTTTCGAGCATGAGCAAACCCCACTTCTCCTGACATGACACAAAGAATTAAAAACTGAAACAAAAGCTTGAGTCCTCCACACTGCTGACACACAGCCATGGTTTATGTCAACAGCAGTTCTCTGGCGAGCTGCCTGACAGTTTAAGTTTGCAGATACTGCATATGTCTATTGTGTTAGAGGAATAGATCCTCACGTCTTCTGTCACACTTGGATCCCAAAGGGGCGTTGGAATGGTATTAATTAGACCAGCTTAGCACTGGGGTTTTCCACAAGGTTTGGGGTAGTCATTTTAAATCTATATTTGCACAAAGCTGCACCACTGTCATGCTTCAGTAATCACGGTCACCCCCTATACATTTCTCCACGCAAAGTTAGCTACCTGTTCACAAACACAGGCCCCCAACTTCAGCTGATGCAGAGCAAAGTGAGCCACTTTTCTCTACAGAGGAAGCCGTAGGGAAAAGTCACGTTCACCTTTCCTCTTAACACCCTTTCTTTGCCTAATTATCTCAAGAATGCTTTTTGGAGGTAAAATTTTCCATGCATGAGCTCAGCTTATGGGGAAAGCTTATACTCATCCACAGTTTTTGAAGTATTGCAGAGAAAAATAAAAATCAGCTTAAAAATAATCACCATTTGTTTTTGTTTGTTAGCTGACCAGTCTCCCAAACCCGGGCGGAAGAAGATTGCCTCTGAGGTTACGACAAAGGGCTGGGACAGAAGACGCCCGAGTTCAGTCCTCGTTCTGCACGAGACTTCCCATGTCTCTGTCTCAAAACAGCAATAATATTTACTTTCTCCTGCCTTATTCAAACCCAAATGTTTTTGGCAGAAATGCAAATAGTGCCTTGTGGGAGCTGCCCTTCAGATGCCACCAGCCCACCTCAGCTAAATGGAGTTACATTCTCCTTACGGCATCGCATTTTTTGCTCACAGAGACTCAATTAACCAGCAGATTCTCCGGCCAGGGCGCTCTATCCAGATCACAGATTAGGACCCTGGTGACTCCCTCCAGGCACCCTGAAAGCAGTGCCAAATGGACGTATTTTGGTTCTCAGGCATTTGGATGTATTAGTTTAAGGGGAAAAAAACATCCAAGTCTCCCTTCAAAAAGCAGGCAGCTTCCACAAAAGATTTTGTTGTGCTGAAAATGCAACTTTTCCGTTAGAACAGGTGAGACAGAAATGCTTTGACCAGCTCCAATTCGGGTTCTAGATGCTGCTGCAATAAAGCAGCAACAGGGGTTTTGCACTGCCTCCTAGGAGCTCTGGACAAGGCCCAGGACACAGGGAAGTTCGGCACATGCACACACACGGGTTGAAAACGATTTTGGCCAAACAGACGCCAGCAGGAGCGCACAGAACTCAAAGGTTTTAAACTGAACCAGGCTGTTTTAATGAGACGTCAGGACACTAGCACACTGCACTTTGTAACCATCCCGGCAACATTTGATGGCAACCCATTGTCATAATCCACCATACATGAGCCAATCCAGGCAGTTTTCCACTTGGACTTCAGCACAGACAGAAACATTCCCGCCTGTGGTAGAACCTGGGGCGTATTTCACTAATCCACGCTTCGTTAACCCCACCAAAACTCACGACATCTCCCCGCCTCTTACCAAAGCCTGACTAGCCAAGACCTGGAGCAAGGTCTCCTGTTACTAAAACGTCAGTATTTCTAACCAGATTTGCTGCACGCATTTAATCAGACATCATCAAACAGTTTGATAAATAAGTTTAGCTAAACTAGAGCTGTCAAAATAAGAGCCAAGTCCTGGGCATGTTTAGAGAGGAGAGGAGCCAAGACGAGCTGGAGCTGAGGTTACAGAGGCGCATTCCAACATGACGTTCTTATTGCTTGGCACCTCTTAGGATTTGGCCCTGCCTGAACAAAACACATTTCCTGATGCATTTTCTTTGCTTCTCGTTTAACACTCTCTGTACCCTTTATGTGCCAGTTAGCAATACTCAGCCCCCGCAGCCATTAGTGAGGTTTGATGCTTCCCTTCCTGGAACTGGTTGCATCTTTCAAATGACAGCCAACAAAGCTGCAAAGCTAATGAAAACCTTTGATTGGGTCCTGCAATTAAAAGTCCTTACCCACTTGGTGTCTTACCTCTGCACTTCACAACCCCCACTCGCGCTCTCTGCATTAGGTCTCTGAATTCAACCCCACACACCAGCACTGAAATTTTTTGGCTGTGACAGTTTTGATTTCCAAACCCTACCAGATGTTACACATATGCCAGGCTTAACGCTGGAACTAAAAGGATAGCCCATCATTAATTTTCTTCCTGCTTTCCAGGACTTGTTAAACAAGTGAAAAGAGAATCAATTTACTAACTTGTTCACTTTGTTTCCTGCTTGTTATGTTGGTTATTAATTTGAGACATAAATAATACAACATCTGAATCATTTATATATATGTTTGTATAGCAATATGAAGGAAGTTCCTATAGGGAAGTCCAATAAAATGGGGTTGCATTTATATTGACATGTTTTTACAGCTGAGCATGACATTTTTATCAACTCCATTTGTATATCTAAAGCAATGTCATGTAAACACAGCGAGAAAATGTACATTAATATTATGTTGGATATTTTAAAATTCACTCTGGGTCTACATCCTTTTTTGTTGGCAACTCCTATCAGCTTTTATGCAAGTGAGTTTTACTGGCATGAATGCAGACAGCCATTTTTATATTCTTTCCTTGTATTCTTTCCCACTACAAACCCAGAAAGCCCCAGTCATCCAATCAGGACACAGAAACAAAACTAAATGGCTTATGCTGTTCCCAGTGCCGGCTCACCAAGTTTAGGCTAGTTTTAATACACTTCTTCAACTTTAAACAACCTCTGGACTATAAGTTAAATTTATTGCTTCAGATTTCACTGCTGGACTTGATTAAAAAATGACAGTGAAGTGACAGTGTTTTGCATGATAAAGAGGTTTAGATAGCTCCAAACATTTATAACAGGATAGAGTTTTTCCTCTGAAGGACACTGGCATGAAACAGGAAGCCGTAACAGCCACACCGTGACTTAATGAGGCTCTCTCGGTGTTTGCATCGTCAGAACTAACACCTCTGCAGGTAGCCCCAGCAGACCAGCCAAGGACCCACTTTGGACAGAGTCTGAACGAACCACACCGACAAGGCGCTTCTCTTTCTTATCTGCCTGAGTGACAACGTAGCAGCGAGAGGTCTACATTCTTCAAAGCCGTCATCCCTCCCACCGTGCATAGATCCACAGCCGGTGCAACTCCACAGACTGCAGGAATGCACCAGCTTTTACATTCTGGGGATCCGGCTTGTTTTAATGCATAGACTTTGACGTTATAAATTAGAAAGTTAGGATTAGGCAGACAAGGTTCTTTGGGTGAATCTGATATCTTTTATTAGACCAATTATAAACCCAATCATAAAAAACTCTGATGAACAGTGCATTTTGGAAGAAGACCCTAAGGTCAGGCTTATACCGATTAGCAATAGCATTGATTCGGTGTGTGTTAATGTTGTGATTTATTACCTTATCCCAGGTTTCGGTTAACCTTTGCAGACATGCTGAAAGAATGCTGCATCTGAATAGCAGATTGTCGTCTCTATTGCAACCAACAGCCCAGCTCTGAGCTATTCGGGCCCTCTCCTCCAGCAATTCCCTTTGCTTCCTCCAAAGCGAGGAGTAACCTGAAATAACAAACAAAGCAACGCTGGTGGCAAGATCCATACTCCCACTTGCATGTCATACTCTGCTTCCTGAAAATGCTCACTGGAAACTGCTTTGATTTACTCATATGGATAACCAATGTAACTCCCACTCAGCAGAACAGATGTGATACTGCTACAGGCTTCTGTGCTGTACGTCTCCGCTGGTGTCAGCCATTCATACAAAGCCGGCGTTGTCTACGTTCTGGAAAATTGCTCTGCTTCCTCCCCTTTTGTTCCAATGCTATTCAGTTGTAATTGGTATCTTGCACTTCCAAAGCACATTTCACCCATGGATCTCAAAGCACTTTTTACCAAAAGATCAGCCCACACAAAAAAATACGGCTTCTCCCATGCAAAACTTAATTTTTTATAACCTCACTTTGTAGAAGGGGATGCAGAGACAGAGAGGTCACGGGCTACATCCCCAGACCTCAACACTGCATGGCAGAACCAGGAACAGAATGCAAAGTTCTGGACACCTTTCCTTGTGCTTTAAAACTTTGGTCCATAAAACTTTTCTCTCCATAAAAGCCAGCACTTTCCAGGGCACTACTGCAACTGTTCAGTCCAATGGAGGCCTTGTGAAATGATCACTGCTTGAGGGATGGTAGCATCCCCAACCTTCTTATGTTGTCGACAACATAGGTATGATGGTGTCTAAGAGCTGTGACTTTGGCATAATTTATCATTTGTTTTCTACAGACAGTCTACAGAGCGCTATGCAAGGCAATCAAGGTGACCCCTACCCTGTCTTCTACTTCTGCACTTAGAAGTGGTCCAGTGCTCAGTTGCAGAAGCTGATCCATATCCAACATCCCTCTCCATCCCTGCCAGAGCTTGAGAAAGCTTGGCACCAGTGTTCCCCTTAGCAACACTACTTTACATTCCTGCTTCCTTGTACTTTTGCTCACACGCTACTGCTCTATGAAGCGATAATTAAAGATTTCTTTTTTTAAGATTCCCCATTACTATTATTTTTTTTAATTTGGAAAGGATTTAAAGTAGGAGTAACTCCCATTGGCCAATGGGTTTGGAGAAAATACAGGCTCTGGTACAGCTGGCTGCAAGAATTCCCCAAGCAATATGGCTTTGAATTCTGTAAAAACATTAAAATCTGTCTGGAAAGCTAATAAAACTCGTTCTTTCACTGTATAGAAGTTACACCACCTGTATTGGCTATCTAACCCTTCCAAATTATCTTGTTGCATTTTGTTTCGAGTAAAGGCGGAGACAAAATGCCAGGGCAATATTCTATAGGTTATCCAAGACCATGTAGACATAGATAGGTGTTTGCTGAAGATACACGTATGTGCATTTCTGTATGTTCATCATAAATAAAAGATGGACCACATTTGAACTCTGTGGACATATCCCCCCCTCACATCCCTCTCCCACCCTGTAACGCTGGGCGCATTACACTGACAGTAGGAATAAAAGCTCACTGAGAGAGATGGGAGAGGAAACATGGGTACTCTTGCTTCAGCAACGTACTAGATCAACTATGAAAATATCCCCTGGATGAATTGAGGCAAAATTGAATGCTTCCCAGCCACCCAAACCCCAGCACTCTGCACAAGATGCTTAAACAAAAACTTTCTGAAGCTAAGGTTTTTCTCTCGGTGATAAGCAAGAGCTAAAATACCCAGATCAAGCTGGGTCCAAGCGTATGTGGCCAGAGTCCAGTAGCCTCGTTCAGAACTGAAATCCAGAGTGTGCTTTAGCTCTGGCATTTTTCAGATCTGAACTCCTGGCAGAGGTCCCTTCAATTAACGTTCGCTTCCAAACTAGACCTTGTAGCTAAAAGAAATGACTTCACTAACATGTGTAGCCCATAACTGTAGCTAGAAGGACTGTGATGCTAATAATGTAGATTTAACTCAAAAGGGGCCTTTGAATCAAGACACTTCCTGAAAAATTAATGTTGTGATTCCAAAAACACTAACACCTATAGTTCTTATTAAATTCGGTCTGAGGAAACATCTTAAAATTCATTTGGTCTTTGTCTCCACCTGCTGATATGGAGGATTAATATTCTTGGTAGCAGGGAAGTAATGAATGCCTTCCTTGTTATTAAAAAAAAAAAAAAAAAGTCCATATGGATCAGAGAACTTTAATCGTGTCTGTCAAATGTCCGTTGTTTACAATGACTGCTATTAAAAACCCAGCATTCCCAGGTAACCACAAAGTCTTCCTTTACTTAGAATAGAAGATACCATGAGGCCATAATTACTGCTAAGTGGTGAATGTTGTGGTTTTATGCTACGTGCTGCCTGTAAAATAAGACGTCTCTGAAATATAATAAACTTGGTTGAAAATAACTCCACTTTTTTTTTTAATGCAAGAGAAGAGGTTTGAGGAGCCTTCATAAAACTGGCCATTTTCAGCTTTCTCTCATTTTTTTTTTTTTTAATTAAAATGGTTGCAACAAACAATAGACTGGAAATACAAGTGAGTCAGAGACTTCTGATCTAATCTTAGGGCCTATTCAGGTGATATTTAAGGCAGCAGGATCATAAAATGGTCATAGTTAGACCTATCTTGAACTTCATTCTCTCAAAGATCATGTAGATTGAGGAGGTGTCTGCTCTATGGCTTGCTGTGTGCTCAGTAACTACTCATTAACTCCCCATATAAACACACATAATCACAGTTCAAACTATGTTTTCCAAGAAAAGCTCTCCATTGTTGGAACTGCATTTCCTGGATCGGTTTATTACTTTCATACATGTCACTAAACTTCTGGGCAGTTGGTCCCTAGAGGTAAGGCAGGTGAAAAAGCATCTTCAGCACAAAGAAGTCAAGATATTTTGGGCCAGCATCTGTCTGCTCAGGAACTGGGGAAACTCCTGGAGCTCATTAAAGGACTTGACTGAAATAGTCAGGATGATAGCAGAGAAACAGCTAGCCTACACAGCAAGGGTGCACAGATGTGCCCAAGCAATTTGGTATTTTTATTTGCTCAAACCACATGATGCTTCCCATGCACACAACGTGCTCAGACAGCGAATTCAAAGCGCCAGAAAAACACACTTTAAGACACCCTTGTGTTTTCCGCGAGCGTGCTCTTTCCAAAGACGGTCCCCTACATAAACCCACTCTGTATGTGTACACGTGTGTGTGTACACAAGCACTTCTCAGAGAGAGAAAGAGCATGCACAGGCGTTACTGGGTTTTGTAGAGACTATTCTGATTATACTCAGCAGATATCCTGCCAGCTCTTTCAGCTGTTTTCCAAGCTTCCTACAGGATTCAAACACCTAATTCTGACATTGTGGGGCTTAGGAGATTGGAGCATGTGGGTGCCCTTGAAAAATTGATTTTTCAAGGGCCCCCATCTCCTCTTGGTACAGAGGTGAGGCACAGACCACACATCTCTTCTGAGTTTTCCCCAACTCGGAGCAGACAAGGGAATACAAACCACATGGGCATCAAGCCTCCAGAGAAATACACTGCATTCAATACCTTATAATCCTCAGGACGCTCCGTTTCATAAGTAAGCCATTTGTACTATAGTAACCACCTCATGTTTCATCTAAAAGAATCAAAGCTTTACACAGTTGATTTATGAGAGACATTCAATGCACAAGCATAAATACACACACAGGCTGCCGCAGAAGTAACAGTTGGTATACGCATCATTTCTTCACTAGTTTTGCACTGTCGCTTGGTGTATTTGGACTGGCGGGTTGGTGATCAGGTTCCTGACCCCTGGCATACAGCTGTAGAAGACTCCTGAAGGATTTGCCCTACGTGGAAACAAATTCAGAAAGCCCCCTCCTCTCCAGCACTTACACATACCTAGCAAAGCAACATTTCCAAAGGGGCCATAAAGAGGTTCAAGAATACACACCTAAACTGGCCTAGACATACAATGAAGCATGTACCCAGGATGGACGTAGGACAGTGCATGGTCTTGAGAGCAACGCTGCAGTGCTGTAAAAGCTACGGCCTGAGTTTAGCTAGAGCGAGACACCCCTGTTTCCTAGGGTGGGGGATTACACAAAGGAGCCTTACCAAGAAGCTCAAACTTGCATCAGAACTTTAGCCAAAGCTACATGGGAGATGAGCTGTGATTCAGTGCCCCTGCCCATATCTACCTAACCACATCTGTTACAGATTTGGGCAGCTCCAAACCATCCCTGAACAAAGTGAACTGCCATTTGGGTTCCTGAGGAACAGCAATGGGATCCTGTATATCCTAAGGCTGAGTCAAAGCCGAGGAGACAATATAAACGTTTTGCAGACAGCAGATTGACCTCGGCAACTCTGCTCTAAATCTACAGTGACCCCAAATGAGTCGATGGAGCTATGTGAGCATAACTGAAAGCCGAATCTGGCCCTTAAAACTGTACTGAGTAAAGGACCTGAACTACCCTTCAAGGCTGAGGCATACCAGGTTAACTCAAGGTGATCCCAGTCTGGGGAAGACATGGGAAACAGTGCCCACCCCACTTCTCCCAGTCTGCACCTTCTGAAGATTAAAGTTGGGAAACAGGTGGGGAGCAGCTTTCTCCACTTTGGTCCTGGCCCTGATCCCAGGAGGAAAGTAGAGGGAGCAGTAGGGCAAAGCCCTCAGTCCGGGGAAGAGGTAGAGAGCAGGGGTTGCTACTCCCCTCTCCACCGGGACCAGTCCAGGAAGGGAGAAGAGCAGTGCGGCAAAGGCCCCCACCCATTTCTCAGACCAAGTCTGAGGAGTGGGTGGGCAGCGAGGAGCAACTGCTCCTCTGTTCTGCTCCAGGTGACCAGGAGCCGAGTGGAAGGAGCAGCACAGCAAACCCTCTGCCCACAACTCATACTGGGAACCCTGCTGCTCCTGGACCAGTACAGAAGGGGACTAGAGCCGTGGGACAGTAAGCCCACATGTGCCCCAACCAGGCAGTCCCCAGACCAGACTGGGAGGGGAGTGTAGGAGCATTCATTCCTGCAAGAGAGTCTCTCTCACAATAGAGATCTTAGCGGTTGACACCAAGAAGATCTCTCTCCTGGAAGGGGCATATTTCCCCCAAAAGAAATTGAATGAACGTTTGCACACACTCATAGTTTCTCCTGGGACAGCAGCAATCATCCCAGTAGAAACATAATGCCTGAATGTGAAGGAAAGCGCAGAATGGATAATTATAGAATAACTTACCCATGGAATTACCAGCACGATCTTCATTTAGTGAGTAGCTTATGCTCTAAAGAATAAGGGAATATTTATACCCCTAGCATGTCTCTTTTATATCATGTGACTATGGGTATCTCATAGGGTTGTGCAAAGTTTTTGTAGCCGATTTGATTCGGAGGCGATTCAGTTGAATTTGGCGGCCAAATCTCCAAATCTGAATTGAATCAGGAGACTAATTAAAAGGTCTGAACTGAATCAGAAGCCTCTGAATCAATTCAGAAAAGATTTGGTGCTGCTTTGGAGATTTGGCCATAGACTAAACAGGCAGCAGCCCGCACCACACTAGACACAGCTGTCTCTATCTGGTAAGTCTGTTGTGGTGGGTGGACGGGGGAGGGAGGGATTGGGGCTGGGACAAGCTGCCCCGCCGGGGCAGGGAGCGAGGAGGTGCATGGTGCAGGCACGGCAGCAGTGGGAACAGGGGCAATGCCCTGCTACCACTTGCCCCCTTCCTCCTGGAGCAAGGTGAATCTGCATCATGCCCCCCTGGCCAGGCAGCAGCAAGGCATAGCCCCCACTCCAAGCGCTGCTGAGCCCGCGTCCCACGCTTCTGCACCTTGGCTGGGCAGCTTGTCCCAGCCCCGATCCCTCCCTCACTGCAGGGGCATTGATCTGCCCCCCACCACCACCTGTGCCCACCTCAAAAGACTTTCCAGCTGGAGGCAGCTGTGTCCAGCACGGGAGGGCTGCTGCCTGTTTAGTCTATGGCCAAATCTTCAAAGTGGCGCCGAATCTTTGGATCCATTTCGGCCTAATCTAATCGGGACAGTGAGTCGAATCTCCAAAGCAAATCACCGTCCCTCCAAATCAGCCAAATCCAAATCTGAAGCGAATACTTGCCGCTGCGCACAGGCCTAGTGTCTCATATTCAAATAAAATATCTCATTGTGATTTGAACGCTGGTCATGGTCATGGGTTGTAGTTTCTCTGACATCTTGTGGCAATGAGTGCCACAAATCATTTTCACAAACGACATATAGAAATCTTTGTTTTTGGATTAGGGCAAGGGGGAAAAAAAAATCAGAGATTTTTCCAATAAAAAAGGAGTTTAGCCAGGTACTTATCTGAAATGAAATTCAGTACAGCCCTGCAACTAGGAAGCCTCTGTAACCAGGCAACACCAAAAGTATGAATTAAAATATATATTATTTTATTTGCCAAACAACAGAACTGGCAGATTCGGCTCCTAAAGAGAATAAGCTTTTTCTCCCCATAGACATAAGCTTTTCAATACACAGAGCTATTAATGGCCACTACCAAAGACCTCTGAGGCTCTTTACAACATAGTCATGCTGCAAAAATTATTTCCATCTCACCCCTGACAAAGAAAATTTGCTAAATGGTTTCAACTTTGCTATTACTGCTCCTAACAACTTTCATACTGAGAGTTAAGTGTCTGTGAACGTTCATTTGATATACAAAATACAAACTGGCACCACTTTGCCAGTTGCTAATGCCATAGCTGGCATTTAGAAGCAGAGATGGCCACAACCTTCAGAGTACCAGTTGAGATCCAAAGTATCCCAAAGTTCGTGGTTGTTCGGAGCAAAAGATAAACAACTGGCAAGAGGCTTCATCCTCACCGAAGCAACATACAATGTAAAATCCATCTGCGAAGGTCCTTCTGGAAATCAGTTTTGAATATAAGAAGTGCTAAGCCAGAAGTAATATGTTGCTTACTGCTGTTGAATGGACTAAGGCAATCAGGTGATGTCCAGCATTATCACTGAAGTATGAACTGCAACCCTCTGTGTGTTATGGAGATGGCAAATAACCCGAAAACAAAAAGGACTTTTTCGTGCAATCACCATTTCCTGAAGACGGTTCTTATGGTGGTTCTTAATTAAAATGTATTCTCTCTTCCCATAGAGCAACCAAGAGACAACTCTTATTTCACCGAGAACTAGATCTTCATAGATTCGGAAGGGACCACAAAGGATCATCGTATCCGCCCCCTGCCCCTGGCAGGAGAGAGGACCGAGGTCAGATGATCCCAGCCAGGTGACTGGCAAGCCTCTTCTTGAAGACCTCCAAGTTAGGTGATAGTACATCTTCAGTCATGTATGTTAATAAAAATCAGGGATTCACTTGTAATCTAAAGCAGGGGTGGGCAAAATGGCAGATCCAGATCCAGCTGATGGCCGGACTCCATTTCCCAGCAGCCCCTGCCCACACTGCTGCAGGCAGTTTCCATGGAGACCCCAGCAGCAGGGCTGCAACAGCGCAGGGCCAGGCTTTCCATGGAGACCAGCCCCAGCAGCACTGGCAGGGCACACGGCTGAGCGGGGAACTGCTCCAGGGCCAACACTGGGATCTCGCGGCAGTGACAGCGTGGTCCGGAGCCGGGGCAGAACTGCGAGCCACTGCCCGCATGTTGCAAGCGCCCTGCCAGCGCTGCTGGGGTTGGTCTCCATGGAAACCCTGGCCCCGCTGCTGCTGGGGTCTCCATGGAAACTGGCTGCAGCAGTGAAGGCAGGGGCTGCTGGGAAATTAAGTCCACCACGGGCCCAATGTGACCCACAGGCTGAACTTTGCACACCCCATCTAAAGTCATTTTATGAACGTAGGATCTGTTACTCTGGATCGGAGCTGTGGTCCATCACGTCCTACCCTACACCCATGGGAGGGCAAGTACCTGGCGCTTCAAAGGATGGCGCAGAGGAAAAACAAAAGCTCTTACTGTTCCTAGCCGATTCAACAATGCCGCGCTGGGGAAATTCTCCCCTGCACGCTACGGTGATAAGCTTCTCACTCTGTAAAAGCAGAGTACTCAATGTCTTACTGGAACGAGCCCAATTAGCCACAAGTTCAGTCGGAAAATTATCCTATCACTTTTTCTTTTTTTTTAACTTAACTGCAGCCTCCAACTCCCGTTTTATTACATGAGGCCTCAGTAATTCTTCATTATTTCCATTGATCCTGACATATAGAACATGTAAAGTGCCTTTAAGGGGAAAGAGGAGATAAAAGCTCCCAGGGTCTAATCACATCCCTGAAGTCAATAGCAATTTCAGCTGATCTCAGTGATAGGACTCCCTTCCACAGAGGAGATTTTGCTCCAAAGGCTGCTGAACCCTGCCACGTAATACTCAGACCCAGATTATAAGTGAATCTGGGCATTTCAGCTCTTGCTTATCACCCAGAGAAAAATCTTAGATTCAGAAAGTTTTTGTTTAAGCACCCTGGGCAAAATATTGGGGTTTGGGTTGACAGGCGGCGGCCAATTTTGCCTCGATTCATCTGGGGGATATTTTATTTTCATAGTTGATGTAGTAAGTTGCTGAAGCAATAGTACCCATGTTTCCCCATCTCTCACAGCAAGCTCTTATTCCCACCGTCAGTGTAATGCTTGCAGCAGTGCAGAATGAACCCCCTTCTCTAAGCCCGTGCTTCTCAACCAGGGTGCTGTGGCACCTTGGGATACCTTGAGATCCTTTCAAGGGTGCTGCGGCGCCACACAATGTTAGCACTCTTAGGTTTGCAAACGTGATTCACAAGATAAACCCAGAGATTTCAACTAGAAATCCATAGATGTGGTCTTTCTGAATTCTCTGCAACAGACATTTTTACATCTATTATTTTTCTATAGGCAAAATTAAAAAAAGAGAGTGAAAACTTAGAGTTAGCATTCTCCCAGGGGTGCCATGAGTCCAAAAAAGACTGAGAACCAGTGATCTAAGCCAGGCAGGGACAAGACAAAACAAGCACGAGCTCTCAAACACTTAACTCTCTCTGAATATTAAATCCTTAGTTGTGAATTAGAAGGCTGCACAGTGCTGGGTTTTGGCATCAGCTATAAAACAAGATATCTTTGCCTGTATGTCCAACTTCAGCTCAGTCTCAAACCCTTCCCTCTCCACCGAAGGAGAAAAATAATGATGCAGCAATCACATCCAGCTGTATTTTCCTTGGGGCTCTTGGAACAAACATAAGGACCCAGGCTTAGCGAGTCCAAGGGCTTAGGAAAGGTATGAGAAAGGGGGAAAAAAGTCCAAGTGCTCTTTAGAGCAGTTTAGCTAAATCTGGAGCACACAGGCTGTTATGTCTGGGACTTTTAAAATAGAAGACTATTAAAAGCCTATGTCATCCTGCTATCAACCTTTGATGGCATGAATCATCCAGAATATTTAAAGATAATACAGGTATAATTAACACCATTTCATCTTCCCATTTTTGTTTACCAAAACCAGTCCCTGGTGGACAAGCTAAATTGTGCAATTTTGCTTAACAGAAAAAAACAATTCAAATGAAAAATGCCATTTGAACAGCCTTGTTGCCTCCCCACCATATTCTGGCAGAAAATATTAACCAAAGTGGGACAGATTTCCTATGAAATTGCACCACCATATTAAATAATTCTGTGACAAGTAACATTTAACGGAAGATAGGAGAGAAAAAATAGGGTTGAAAATTGCAAAACTAGTCCCTGGTAAAACCATTTATTGCTGTCATTCGGGGACGTATCACCATATGGAGCCATGGGGCTAATTAAATTGTACTCAAAGCATACAAGAGCAAAGGGCATGGAAAATTTGTCCATGACCCTACTAAGACAACGGCAAGAAGGAGACAGAGCAGTGACCTTCAGAGCCACCAAGGACAACTATGATGATGCCACCAAGAAGATTTTTATGGAAAACTATGCTGCTGTTATATGCCTATTCTAAACTGAGCAGACCTGACGCAGGCACAGCAAAGTAACAGCTAAGCCTACAAGCTGACTGTTGCAGGCATGCTGTACTTGAGAGGGAGAACGACTTGGCCAACGGAGCAGCGAGTGACTGTTCCTAGATTGCAGGAATCAGAACACAGGTGCCGAGAGCTCAGTAGTGGAAATTCAAAATGGGCGAGAATGAAGAGGCCTCCCTGTTAATATTAGAACGGGGAAGATACTTGATAAGACATGAAGAAAACAGATGGCACATGCAGCATTAAAATAGCGCTGGACAGTGAAACAGAAGCAGGGACGGCTTCAGAGCTACGCTGGGGAAGAACTGCTAAAAATAATTCTCTCTCATCAGCATTACGTCCAAGGTAACATCCTGCAAGCAGGTGCAGCCAAACCGTTAAATTGTGGAACAGTCTGCATGGCAAAGCAAGATCTGTCCAAGCAATTAAATGTTTGTCCGAATCAGACAGGAAATAACTGAATATGCCTTTGGGAGCCCTCCTCGTGGACTCTGGTGATAAACCTAGCAGGAAGCTGTTGGTAGAAGAAATTTTAAGGGAGCCCTCTGAACAAATCCCCATGTTTCTCCATTGCCACGATGCATCCAACAGAGTGCTGTATTGCATCCTTCTGTCTTCCAGACTGAAAACGAGGTATGTGACCTCCCTTCAGAGACCATCCAGGAGCCCTTATTCAGCCAGACAGACTGCCAGAAAGAATCACTAAGGTTTTCCAGTCTCTTCCAGCATGAGGAAATTAAAGACAGAGAAGGCATCCCCCCCTACTTCTTTTATATGCCAAAATGGCATCACTATGCCATCAGGCTGCACGCATGGTGATCTCTCATCTCCACAGGACTCACAAAGTCAAAAGGAGTCAGAGAAAAAATGATTAAGCATGTGATATTGTAGCCAACCGGGGAGCATGTGTTACAGGTGTCAGTCTGTACCCAGTTCCCAGAGGAGGATGCTTACAGACTGAGATGACCACCCTGCACTCTTTGCTCAAGCTGTAGCAGCGTAGGCTTAGCTCCGGTGGTTTCTGGTTCAGTTCCTTGAAAGTCTGAGAAGACGGCAGCTGTCACAATATTGCAAGCCCATATATGTGTTCATTTAGCTGGTACCAATATCTGGGCTTTGTATTGGAACAAGAAACAAAAATTAAATGCGAGCCCAAAAGCAGCCCCTGGCAAACAACAGCCAACAAAGGAAGAGAAGAAAAAAAAGAAACACTAGAAAGAGGAAAATCCAGCCAAAAAAAATGGAGGGCAATATGGTCAAGCATGAGTTGAATCCAATAAAAAAATGCTTAGTAGCAGGCCTTGAAGAGACTTATAGAGCGAATTTTGATGCAACAGGCTCAGGATGGGAGTTACACATGTGGATCTTTAGCCAGGAGCTGGAACCCAAGTTCGGCCCAGATGAATAAAAAGCAACTAAGTCCAATGCAGTGGTCCTGGAAGAAGAGGGGCAAGGAGCCTAAATTAGGTATTATCTTGAGCACCAGGAAAAGGTTGAACAGGATCCTCCAGCCCAAAAGCAGAGCACAGATCTTAGATGCCACCAGGCATTACCACCTCCTGCACCCTTCCAGGGCAGAAGAGCCAGGCTATGCACTCTGCCACAGGGCAGCCTCTGGCTCAGTATCAGAGGGAGTCCAATTAAGAGCTTTTAAGAAATAATTTAATCTGAGAGTGACAAAGGCATGGACAATTTAAGAAATATGGAGAATCTAATCAGGATTATACAATTGTGAGGGAGGGCTGGATAATTTGAACTCACAGACCTGGGAAGAAGTCACCTCTCATTGCCAGCAGAAAGAATATATTTCATACATGCAATTTCCAGTGCAGCCATTCAGAAAACCAGACAATACCAGAATGCTGGGAGCACTGGAAGGTGAGGCAAAAAGAGCAAACTGAGGAGGCGCCTGAACAGGTTTGGCACCAGAAGGGTAACAGTCTGTCCCAAGGAGAGGAGGCCACCAAAAGGCACTAAACTGAGAGCAAGGGACACTGAACCATCTACTGAATCTAGTTATAAATGCAGCTGAGAAAGCGCCTGGGGTTTGCAGACTAGCACCGTGACTTTTCACAAGTCCTGTCTTTGTGCAATTATTTGGATTGACCCGTCTAGCCCAAAATAGGAAAGGCAGCCTCCGAATGTGATATCCACAGACAGAAGCAAATCCCTCAAGCATCTCTTGTCATCATCATCCCTACACCCCACCTAAGTGAAAGTAATTTCTTCCTTTATTTATTTCCCGGTTCTTCAGTGGCTCTATGCATTTCTTACCGAGCAGGGTTAGTTATCTGCCCTTCTGGCAAACTGGGCTTACAGGACACTGCCAGAGGCTGCCGCCCCGTGGTAAGAACTTGCATTAGCTTCTTTTCACGTGCAAGGCAAGAGCGCCCTTAAAAAAAGTGCATCGTTCGTCTCTCGGCCTGAACCAGTGTTGCAGTCCTAGTCTGGTTTTCTCCCAGGGAACCCAAGAGACTTCGGTGAAACTCCATGTGAGCGCACAGGTCCGACAATGGGTCCAACTGCAGATAAGACACGGCTCTTAAGAAAAGGTCTGAGTTAACCTTCCAGCATCTCATTTTCTTAGGACCTGGTTGCCTATACCCTTAATCCAACCATAAAATAAGAGCTTACAAAAATCTCTTAAACCAATAGGGAGGAATATTTCTCTCTACTACATAAATTAGCACATGAGGTTCTCTGGCCTGTATCATGCTGGTCAGACTAGATGATTGTAATGGTCCCTTCTGACTTTAAAGATTATAGATTTTAGACATTCAAAAGTGGCTGGGTTTTTTTTTTTAAAGCAGATCTGCTTTCCTCCTCCTTTCCCCCAAGTGGGGGTAAATGGAGCTGGTGAATTATAATTTAAAAATCAAGTGGTTTTACAGGCCCCAGGTATGTCCACTAAAACACACACAAATAACTGGAGCAGCAAGAGGAACAGAATGAGGAAATGCTTGCTGGGCAGGGAAAGAAGGCAAATCTCTGACCTTTTCCCCTGACCTCCCCCACCAACCTCTAAATACAACTGTTCCACCCTCACAAAAGTACAATGTTAACTAGGCCTGAAAACAGAATAGGCACAACATAGGCAATAGAGAAGCTTTTCATTGTTTTCCCCCTAAAACCAGACTCGGAGCTGTCTTTAATGCGTTTCAAACCCAACAGAAAAACAACTTATCTAGGGAGGGATTGTAAACATCTAGGGCGCTGGTACACGTGACAGTGTTACCATGTACACATGAGGAAAATTTCCTTTTGTGTGGCTTAATGGCATTAGTGGGCAGACTCTGCTGAAAAAAAGGATCTGGCCCCTCGCCGCTTCTGCCTTCAGCAGGCGTCTGTGCCCACCAGGACAACATCAAGTAGGTGATGATGGAAAAATAAAACGCATCGTTTCAATTAAAAACTTGCCATTTCAATTTAGGGGACATTGACTGCAACTCTGAAGGACTAAACCCCCGTCACGTGTACAGGCGCCCCTACAGTTCAAGCCCTATCCCTTTCTGGGAACTCCATAGGGGACGCCAGGCCATTAGAAACTAGACTGGGGCAGGCAATTATTTTGGGCAGAGGGCCACTTACTGAGTTTTGGCAAGCCACCGAGGGCCACATGACAGGCAGCCCAGGGGCAGATAAATACAAATTTTCTAAATTTTTTAGGGGCTGCACAGGCCGGATAAAATGGTCTGGCAGGCTGCGTCTGGCCCCCGGGCCGCATTTTGCCCACCCCCGGAACTAGACCCAGACCATCAGCTCATCCCACACTCCACTGCAGAGACATCCAGTTGTGATTTCAGCCACTACGCTACTGGCCCCAGCTAAAACCCGTGACCTAACTGAGACTTGATTTTCAATGGGTGGGAACAAATGGGTGGGAACGGCTGGGTTTTTTGTTTTGTTTTGTTGGGGGGAGATAAAGGGGAGGAGAAAAAAAATAAATCAATCAAGCCCCAATTATAAATGTGAACACTTACAGGCTAATCTCAGCCAGGGACTGTAAACACCCTTTCCATCATTCACCCTTAAGTGTCAAAAGAACCGTCCATAACTAGGGGTTGAAGGTTCAATTAAGGCTCCTCCATCTGTCACTAAGGCCAGAGAAGCAAGACTTTGTCAACTGCAAAGTGATACGTGGGTTTTTTTGGTCCAAAAGCAGTGAAACGAATCAGTCTGTGGAAAACCCAGCATAAAGGACCAATCACAAGGAATCAAGGCAAACGTCATCCCTGGCACCTGATGGAGTGACGCCAAGTAGCAACATAGCCCATTGCATCTAAGGCCTAACATGCACAGCACTAACAACATTTAGAAACAGGGCAAGTCCCTGGGAGAAGCAAAGCCTTAGCTTACGCACAAAGCTGCCACAAGCATGGTTAAGTGGCTGTAATGGGACAGACACTCAGCTGGTGAAAAAGAAATAAATAAAATCAACAAGCTACAACAATTTCTACCAGGTTAGACTTTGTCCAACATGGTTTATGCTTTTTTTCACAGCTTAAGTTAATATCAGTGCTGTATACTCAGGAGTGCAAATGGTAGCTACTCCCCCACACACAAAAAACCCATTAACTAGGAGTAAATGGGCATTCCCAGTATCATCCAGCAAAACGATACTGGCTCCAGTACGAATGTGTACAATGCAGACCCACACAGGGATGAGAATTGCAAATCTGCAAATTGCCCGTCCTCCACAGGCTACAGGAACTAACCTGACAGCCTCATAAAATGGCCTTTAGGACCCTGGGATTTAAACTGGAGTCCTTGGAAGCAGCAGATGGTCACAATGAGCTGCTGCCACCAGTATTTCCCCTCAAGCCTGTGGAGTTATTCACATGCACCCCTTCGCAGCAGAGGCAGTTTCTCAACTCAAAATCTCAGGCAGGCAGGTTAATTGGGATGAGGAAACAAGAGACTAGCTGGTAACAACATAGCTAAAGTAAAAAAAAAAAAAAAAGGCAAATTAACCAGATTTTTGTGATCATCTAGCAGCAAGGAACCCCCTCCACAATCTGCTCTGTGAGTTAAACCCTGTATGTAGTCAACAGGAAACATGAACACATTTCCTTTATAATGCATTTCCTCCTATAAATCATTCCCTATAACTCAAAGGAAGTGGCAGACGCACCCAAAACACGTTTTATATTCTTTGTCAAGATGTTCCAAGAAGAGATTCCAAACATCCCTTTTCGGTACTAACAGTAACAACTCCTAGGTCCTGAGGAGAGCCCGTCATCCCTTTACATAAAGAGGTAGGTGTCAGCCCTCCAATTTGTAAACTAGCAGAAGCAAAGCCTGATGAATGAAGTAACATGCCCAAGGTCACATAGCAAAGCAGTGGCAGGGTCAGAAGCTGAATCCAAGTCTTCTGTGCTTAGCCGTCAGCCCACACTGCCACCCTATTTAAACTCCAGCAGAAAAACTCAATTCCACTAAACTCCTGCAATCTGAGCAATGTCTTACTTAGCAGCTTCAGGAGTGCAATCTAGCAAAGTAACATAGGAAAGTTGAACCTAAAAAGTTTTCATCATGCTGGTACATTGCTCAAAAGTAGCTCATGTAGCATCATGCTTCTTCTGGCTGTCAAATACTTACGGCCCTGATCTCACAAAAGGGCCCGTCAAGGAAGACACTTGCATGCACAGGTTTGGAAGGGACCCCATAAGGCCATGCGGTGACACCCTGCCTCTCTCTCTGCTCATGCTCTTTCTAATGTTTTTAATGTAGAGGAATTGACTGGCAATGAGATATTTGTGTCAACTGGACAGACAGGTTCAAGTGCAAGACTCATGCTGGAACTTGAGCAGTCCAGAGGTGTTTGGATCTAGGATATTTGCTTCACTGAAGGAATGCCGTACTGTGTCAGACCAGTGGTCCGCTTACCCAGCACCTGGTCTCTAACAGCGGCAAGTGGTACGTGGAGAGTATATAAACAAGACAGATGGTATAATCCATCCCATCATGCCCTCCATGGCATTGATCATCACTGGCTTAGGGACAGACCTGTCCACCACGAATCCACCTATCAACAAACCTATTCACCATGAATACATCTAGTCCCTTTTTGAACCGGACTATACAATCTGCCTGTCCAGCCACCTGTGACAATGAATCCCACAAGTTGATTATGTGCCATGTAAAAAAAAAATGCTTCCTCTGGTTTGTTTTAAACCTGTTCATTTCAGCAGGCGGCCCCCATTTCTTGCACCCTGGGACTCGGTGAAGAATAGCTCCCTATTCTCTTTATTTTCACCCTTCAAGATTTCACAAGACTTCACATCTTCCATCAGCCTCATCTTTACAAATCTCCAGATGCAACATCTGCTCCAGACTCGTGGTCATCTTACTGGCCCTTCTCGATGTCCTTTCTATTTCTGCTATGCCCTTTTTCAGCTTGGGAGACCAGAACTGCACCCAGCATTCAAGATGTGGGTGCACCATGGATTCATAGTGGCATAAGAGTGTTTTCCATTTTGTTTTTTATTCCCTTCCCAACGATGCCCAACATTTTATTGTCTTTTTTGGTCACTGTCGCACAAGCTGATGTTTTTAAAGAATGACTGTAATAACTCCATGTTCTCTTCCCTGAGCTGTAAGAGAGAGTTCAGAACCCAGCATAAGTAAAGTTGAGGTTATCATTTTTTATTTATGGCTTCAACTCCTCTGAGAAAAGTGCCTTTTAAGAAGTCTGTGCTCATGTGCACTGTGTTCAGAGGATATTCAAATCCCAAGTCTTACACTGAGCCCTCCGCTAACAAGCAGGTCCTCAGAGGTACAGAAGTCAGCTTTTTTGCCAACTTCCCATAAGGGAAAACACCACCTCTCTGCTGGACAAGGGTCATGGCTTAAAACTCAGTATTTATTTTCAGTTGACTAGTTTTACACCAGTAGTGAACAGAAAACTATCATACATTCTTTCAGTTTCCTGTCTCATAAAAATATGCCCAGGCAGCTCAGCAAAGGAGCCCCTTTCCGAAATTCCCACAGCAAGTTCTCAAGAAATGAAAAGGCGCTTAGGATAGATGCACCAGATTCCAAGTAAAAACCACAACAGTTTAAGACCTAGACTGAAGGTCAAATGGGATGCATCTTGCATTTATGAAGTGCAAGAAAAAAGGTTTGCAGAGCAATAGGCATTGATTACTTTCCAAAAGAATTCCAATACCAAGCTACATTACCCTATTTCAATAAGGTCAGTTTAATCAATATTATTTTTAAACGTAATTTCTAAAGAAAGATACTTAACCTCTATAGAATTCTGCCAGTTCCATCTTTCTTTATTCCTGTGGGTGCTTTCCTGCCGGGGCAGGACACTACAGTAGCAACGCATTAAGCCAAAGATCATGCAAACTCTTTCTTTGTTCATGTATTTTTTGTTTGTTTGTTTTGTTCCCCAGGTGAAATACATTTTTCAAAGCTGTTAGTGCAACTTCAGGGGGCACTTTGTTTGAGTCTGTCTTTTTTTTAAAAGAACAAAATGTGCTATAAGTCAGGTTTACAGTAGCACAGCAGAGTCAGGTTGAGCCCAGATCCAGGATGTCAGAAAACCAGCCCCAGATCTGAAACTTGCTACCCAAGTCTCTGAGCCAATAAAAGCAAAGTAGGGACTGGACTGGCTTTTGCTGCCCTCTGCAGAACAATACTGGGTACTGCCAACCACAGCCAAAGGTTAAGTGAGAAATGAGAATACCAAGTGGCTTTTTGAATGTAGCCAGCAAGATGCTTGAAA
>JAGPOW010002173.1:6447062-6459157 GCA_030014935.1 Caiman crocodilus | reverse complement strand
AAAGCAGGTGTGCTTTGGGCTGGATTGCTGTCTTCTAGGTTAAAACAAAATAAGTAGATGACTGAATCTGAGAAGGTGGGCACCTTCCATTCCCATTTTACTCAAAGATGGCAGCTGCATCTAAACATCGCAAAGCCATCACTCCCCATAGAAAACAGCGCTTGACGCTGCACCACTAATAGGGAAGTAATTTAAAGCAGGGCAAGACCCATTACCCCACCCTCAAGGGCACGGCTCTTGCTTTCATGCCATGCGGAGGAGGAGCAGAGCGTGGGGAGCCCATACAGCTGCACTGTGCTCCATGTACAGCATGCATATTTTGGGGGGCAGGGCTGCAAGGGAATGGCTGGGGAGATTCAAGGACAACTCCTCCATGTGGAGATGGCATTATGGCATCCATTTTCCACTTTTGGAACCAGCTCAGAAGCAAAAGGCCAGGCCTCCAGGCTCTTTTTCACACCACTGATCCCAAAGGAAAGACAAATGGAGCATCATTGCATCACCTTTCTCTTGCTCAACTAATGGCTTTTCTCTGCTGCTGTTTGTTACTTTAATTTCAGTCACGCACACTAGATGGTGGAACACCTTCCTAATTGCAAGTAGTAAGCCATATACCCAGGGATGGATTAAGTCAATATAGGTGTTGCTTACAGAATCAATCACTATGAATTTGTTAGAACTAGCACTGAGGTCCAAGTGTGTTTGCATGTATTTTATAGATGAATCACTGATGACCCATTAATAAGAGATTCACTTTTAAAGGTTTTTCAGGTAAGAGTGCTACCTATTCGTGTAACATGGCCCCTAGCCCATTACTAGGATGGGAGGGGGATCCAAGGGTACCTGGCCCTTTTCCCCTCCTTCACCCCCCTCCCTCCACCTTCTTCTTTCTTACCTTTTGTGTGTTTGCTGATGCATCCTTTCCCTGGTAGAAGTCCCTTCCCCCTGGTTTCATGGTTACAGTCTTCCCCTCTTCCCTTGCTTCCTTCCACTTAATCTCTGTCCCTTCTGCCTTTGCCCTGGTGGCGACACCAAAGGCAAGCTCACAGGCAGCGGAAGCAAGACAGCCACCAAGACCCCATGCAAGCAGAGACCAATGACCCAGGGAGGGGAAGTCAAGGGGTCATACGACCAAGAGAGCCCCACATAAGGCCAAGCCTCAGGCCAGGGCAGGCAGTCTGGCTGTGGAAGCTGTCAGGGACAGATCCTTCTCTGACAGGCATGAAAACTGGAGTCCAGACTGCAGTGAGAGGATACAGGAGGGAGCCCCAAGTGAAGCGAAGCTAAGATCCTGCATAGAAAGTAAGCTAAGTACCTAGGCACATTCTGCTTTGCTGTCTTTTCTACGTGGAGCCTGCCACCAAGAGGCATGGTGAACCCCATGTGAGATAATCCCTTGAACCAGGACTGGTGCTTGCATTTTGTGGTTTCATTTTCTCCCCGCAGAGGGCCAGGTTGTGCCTGTAGGGGAGGTGGAGGCCACTGAAAGGGGGCAACTGGGGACACCTTGAACTTGAAACTGTACTGAGTAGACAGAGAATAAGAACTAGAGAGTGTTCTGTGGCTGAATAAGGCTGAGTTTACCTGAACTGTAAGGCAGGAGGTGACAGGGCAAAAACAGGACTCAAGGTCCTTAGCTGCCTACGTAGCAGATATTGCAGGTGCTGGACCCTGAAGTCACAGGGTGCGACCAGAACCGAGCCAGGAGCTTGCAGCCCTGAACAGGAGGCCCCAAGCTGGAGGGCTCGGCGAGAGTAGGACTGGGATGAGGCTGGGATAGAGCCTTGGACTAGGCAGGGATCACCTCTTCAAAAGCATGCCTTGCCCTCTGTGCAGCCTCCTCTGCTAATTTGAACAAAGATGTAAACAGGGGAGAGACCAGAGGGTGTAGGTGCTAGTAGGCCCCTAGAAGCAGGTACCTTGTAGCAGGACTTGTAAGGGGCCTACAGTTTCCTAAGTTTTGAAGACTTTATAGAGTACTCATGCTCAACTAACAGAAGTTTTACCATCAACTTTAAACAGTTAAACCAAAAAAGTGCACACTCTTCACAATCTCCATTTTTACCACGTAAGCAAAAAGGAATTACAGAGATATGAGAAGTCTGTTGATGCCAAACAGCTCATCTGCTCAGTCTACTTATCACAAGGCTGTTCACTAGAACACAAGTATTAGGAGGCCACACATATACCTCTGCTCCCAGCACAACCACTGGTTTGCCTGTGGCTATGTCACTGTAGCGGTTTTCTCACTGCTGGGGGAAAAAAAACAAAAAGCAAAAACCATAATTTGGCTTCCTGCCTATCAGCAGCATTGTGAAGCTTAGTTCAAACATGTCTGCAAGGCACACTGGAATGTCTTACAGAGGAAGATGCTACAGAAGTACAAATGTTTACATAACAGTGCGTTTGGCAACACAAAGATGCCATGACATATCATTAGAAATGAAAAAGAACAAGATAAACCCATTTGAAGGTCCCTGGCTCTGCAAAAGCTTTCAGTGGGGGACAGGGTTTTAAACACATAAAACCTGTATTGGTTAAGGGTCCGATTATTTAAGACTTATTCATGCAAATAGACCAACTGACTGCATATGTGTGTAGCCATATGGGTAAGCTATAAGGGCTCTCACTGATGCATTTGGTTCTGTAGTTCCACCCATTTGTATTGACAGGCACAAAAAGAGAATTAGTGTCTAAGAGAAAGCAATCTATATTTCTTATGGACAATGCTGTCCAACACTAGATTTCTCTTAGGACTCAGAGGACCCAGATTTCAGCACATAGCAAAAGGATCCCATTAATTAGGATGTAGAACGTGGAAGGGAGGCAGGCAGAACATTTAATGCTAGCCAAACTCAATTATTAATACCTAATAAAAGGGAAAGAAAATAAAAATGTCACAGCAGTGATGGAGGGACCAGTATCTTCAGTCTGAAATCAAAAATCTTTGCTTCCTACAAATCAAGTGCAGCCTGTCTATTTGTTCAATAGTATTCTCAAAGAAAGTCCTTGGTGAAGGTCTGGCATTTCCGGCCTTATTTAAGACATAAGGAAAATGTAACGTTGTCACACGGCTCCTTTGCAAGCACGCACCCGGTTCATCTCAGAGACCAGTCGTAGCCCTGCCAAAGGGGAAACCTCACTCATCTGCGTCATCAAACTGGCCGATCTCAGGGATTATTTTTGGTGGCTTCAAAGCCAGAGGAACAGGATGGTGACCAACTGGGGTGAACAATGATTCTTCTTGCCACGCACCTGGTGCCACCAAATTATTTTCTTGATGACTTCCCCAGTGGAGATCTTCAGCATCTGAAGAGCATTTAAAGAATAGGCGAGTATTACTAAACAATGTGAGGACACCTTCCAAGCCAAAAATCACGCAACCTGATTTACCAGTTTAGGTTTCACTCACCAACAAAAATGCCTAGGAGATGGCAATTATCTTCTTTCCGCAGATAGGAAACTGACTGCACAGTGCTTAGGTAAAAGGCTTCCCTGTATCTTGGCAAGTCCAACACAGCTGAGAATGGAGTCCAAATCCACCCTTCCTTATGCAGCCTGGTAGGTCTGCACACCTACAGCACCCCAACTTCCTCATTGTCCTACTTCTGGGACCCAACAGCCACAGTCTTTCCTTTCTTGCTTCCTCCACACTGTTGGCAGCATTCAAGGACATGTCTGATGATGGGGCACAAGGGAGGGGAGCTAAGGATGGGAGGAAGATCCTGAAGAAGCTAGTGCTCATCAGCTCATTCCCTAGCCTAGAATTAGAGTCGATATCCTAACGAACTTGACAAGAAAAGACAGCAGAACCTGCTCTATATGGGCAAGGGGGTTAGTCTCAGCAAAGGGAAAGCCAACTGCCTGCTGGCATCAGCCAACTAAGGGACCAGTGAGCAAGAAAAAGCCACATGACAAACCACGCAGCATTCCCACTGCCAGCTTTTCAGCCATGCTGCCAAGCAAGACACCAACGCAGACCCCGAGTAAAGAAGAAAATGGATGCAGGGCTGACCAAGCTGTAGTTTAACCTAAAGGGATCAGACTCCAGATACAGGTTCACCGTCCTTTGCCAGTTCCCAAATCATAGTGCCAAAGCTTCCATCCATTGCTGGGCTTGTGAGTAACTTGGGGCAAATGAATCGCGGGTAAGACGTGATGACCAAATGGAAAAACTCTTGTGCAAACAGCTAATCAGGCCTGTAGAGGGACCAAACTTTGAAAGAACCTCACAACATTTACCCTCCTCAGCTGCTCTGAGGCTCATCGCTAAGGATATACACCAGCATAAGTATCCTCAGTCCCTTAACTAACTCAGCACCAACCACAACTATTGCATTTCTGCTATACTTATTACAAAGCATCTATAGAAATGCAAAGCAGATTTCCCAGATTCATCTGCTGTTAACCTTTGGAACATGACTGAATACTGCAGTCGTGCACAAAAGGAAAAATAAATGACACCAAACAGATCAGCCTAAAGAATCAATACTTCCTTAGCAAAGAGGGAATTGTTTTATTTGTACAGCTTCCAAAAGACACTTGTGTAATGGCAAGGAGATAAAACAAGCAGACTAGCCTACAAACACTCAAGTAGGTTATCGTGCATTATTTGCTGAGTGCAGTCAGACTGCTGGGTCCTCAAGCATCTTCTATTCATTCAGAGGATAAGGTGCCCCACAAATTCAAAGAGCCCCCAGGCAAGGAAATGCAAGCAAAGAAAGCCATCCTGCAGACAAAGGCAAGATTGCTGATGCGACACCTCTTGTCTAAATCAACAGGATGGTTTACAAGAGCCAAACTGCTAAAATGTGTGCTACTGCTTGCCGGGTTGGGCTCCAAATGAACAGACTTGGGCCAGAGACTGACACCTCTTGACACAACCCTGTAAGACCATTGTGTGACAGTGACACCACTGTTGACAAAGCCCGAGATGAGCCACTAAGAACTCCCCATAAGCAGAACACGGGCCCTTAGCTAGGGCATGCTGGTCCATCCGAGGTCAGGGCAAGTCCAGCATCGCTCTGAAGCAGTGTAGATGTGCAGTTTTGCTAACGAGTCAAAGAACGGATCTGTACAGAAGTGCTCAGATGGGAATGATCCTGCCTCAGGCAAGGGGTTGGATGATCTCTGGAGGTCCCTTCCAGCTCTCCTTGTCTATGACTGATACGCTCACGCACGCTATATCATGATGGCTGAACAGCACCTGAGTAGCTACACACAGCTCTACATACATTTTCCCATTACCACCGCATCCAATAAGTTATATCCCCTACTGCCCGAGGCGAAATCAAATAGCTCCATTTGAAATCCGTGTTTCTTTTGAATTTGTGTATCACAAGGGCATGGGACAGACATAAGGCAGCCAAAAACCAAATGAGTCACTGCAGACACCATGAAGTCTCTGCCCAAAACAGGAGAATGAAGACCTGCTAAAAGAGACTCTCCAGCAACTTACATGTCCCTACCTCCATGCCAGTTTAGTTGAAGCACAAGCAAATCTGTACCTACCATATGGGTTATATTTGGAATCCTCCAGCTCTTTATCCCAGTCCTCTTCCTCATACTTGGGATCAGTTTTCAGCTCACGATACCATGCAGCAACAGGCATGCTGCTAACTTCAGTATCCAGCTCCCATTCCTGAAGGTCATTCTGATCGTCAGAGTCCCCGGTGCTTTCGGCAGAAGATCCAGACGTGTCTGTACTCAAACCAGTGGTATCATTTTGACAGGAAGAGATACCGGGGAATCCACTCTGTTGAGACTCACCATCAGGAATGTCTAGAACGTCTACAGTGAGACAGAAAGACCCAAAAAGTTACTTAGGAAATTAACTGGGGAGGTCGCAATGCTTTAAACGCGCAGGAGTTTGGCCAGCTGTACGAAGATACTGTGCATAAAACAGAACTCTGTTGAACAAGGAACCGTCATCAGTCAGAGGCCAGGAAAATGACAGCGCTCCTGCCCGCTGCGACCACATCTGGCAACGTATGCCAGATCATGAGGTCACAGTGAGATTCCAAAGGAAAAGTCTGGCAACACCAGAGATATGAATTCAGAGATATGACTACAAAGGCACACTTTCATACAACTTGCATCTGCACATAGTTATAACCACCCCCATATTGCTTTGGCTGTCCGATGCTTGTTGTGTTTGGAATATATTAGTGAGAGGTTTGACTCCCATCACTTGCTCCAAAATCCCCCAAGTTGTGAACTCTCGACTTCACACCTGGTGGTCTGACTCAGACAAGCTCCAGCCCAGGGACTAGGCCTGAAGTTTACATCTTTGGTTGATCTCTGGAACCACTAGCTCAGTTTTATCACATCTGATTCCTAATATCCCTTAAGGAAATGGGTTTAACAACTCCATCTGGAGTCTCCTTATCAACAGCATTTTTATTATGTGTTAATAATGATTAAGTGCTCCCCTGTCTTTTTTTCTGTGCATCCCTAAACAACAACGATTTAGCAGTCACCCAAAAAAACATTTCCCATGTATCTGCCCTGCACAGCTGCTAGTCTTTCCTAGCAGACAGCATTCATAACACTATTAATGTTCGCCTTACTAACTTTCTTAAATACCTTTTGGAGGCCACCAATTTGTGGTCTTCCTTCCTTCCAAAAGAGTTGCCTCCTGCCAGGAAAAGTCACTTCCATCAGCTGTTACCTACAAAGCAGACATATATTTTTTAATTATTTGCCAGCTTCTTTCATTAGACTCCTCTCCCGCGCAATTCGGGTGACTCCCGTGCTGTACGATATCTCAATACGGCGTCAAAAAAAATAACCAAGCAAAAAACCTCAGTGGTTTCCTGGAGATTTAAGGATCTGAACCACCTGCGTACGTCAAGATTTTCATTCTCATTTTGATTCGTTCCTTGGCAGTTTTGCCCAGCAGCAGCAGCAACATAACGGACAGCCCCTGGGTCAGTTTTCTTGCTGCTACTCGGAGCCTGTGGGAAGCAGCAAAATCAACACAAAGCATGTCAAACCTGAGAACTGCAAGGGTCTGGAAGAGCCGCGAGCAAAGATGAAAAACAAGGTATTTATAGAAGCAAGGGAAGGACAAAAAGTTGGCTCCTAGAAACCAGAACATTGACGGAAGGGCCGAGGAGAGACGGAGAAAAAAGAGCATCTCTTTCCGTGCCAGACACTGGGACCGTGGAGGAAGACAGCGGCAGGTCCCCAAGCTGGAGTTAGGGGGAGAAACCCGGCCAGCTTGCCCCTCCGGTCCTACTGCACATGGGCAGGAAGGGGAAGCTCTTCTAGACCTGGCTGTTTCGGGAAGCGGGGGAGAGGAGTCGGGGTCGAGAGCAGCAAGGCGCTCCCTCTGCCCTAGGTGCCCGAGCCAGGGCAGCACACACGCGCAAACACGCTAAACAAGTGAACGGACGGACGGACAGACGGTAGGTCCCGCACCGGTGTCTCGGGGGCCCGGGCGCTCACCGGCGGGTCCATGCGGGCGAGCACGTGGCGCGGGGAGGGGCCGGCCGCACGTGCGGGACGCCCGCCGGGGACAGCCGGGCGCTGCCTCGGGGCGGAGCCGGCTCCGGGCCGGCAAGAAGGGGGCTCCCGCTTCCACCCCGCGCAGCAGCAGGGCCTTGGCTTCCCCGGCCGGAGGCCGGTCTGCAAAGGGGGCAAAGCGCTTTTCTTTGCCAAATGGAAGAGGCTGTCAACGCGAGACAAGGCGGGAAATGCCCACCCTGACAAAGACCGTCCGCGCTCACCTGGGGTAACTGGTCCGTGGGCAGGCGAGAAAAGGGTGGGCTTGCCCCCAGTCCGCGGGAGCAGCGCGAAGCCAGCCAAGCCTAAAACAAATGCTTGCTCTTGCTGCGTGAACCACTGCATCCAGGTTGGGGCTCCACCATTCAAGGAGGTGGAGACGCTTGAGCGGGGGCAGAGGAGAGCCAGGGGCGTGATCAGGGGTCAGGAGAACAGACCTTATGATGAGGGGCTGAGAGCCATGGGGCTGCAGAAGCGCAGGCTCGGAGGGGACCTGGTGTCTTATCAGGGTGACCAGCAGGATCTGGGGCAGCGTCTGTTCACCAGAGCGCCCCAAGGGATGACGAGGTCGAAAGGTCACAAACTCCTCCATGACCGTTTCAGGCTGGACACAAGGAAGAAATTCTTCACTGTCCGAGCCCCCGAGGCCTGGAATAGCCTGCCGCCAGTGGTGCGAGCACCCACTCTGAACACCTTCAAGAGACATTTGGATGCTTATCTTGCTGGGATCCTATGATCCTGGCTGACTTCCTGCCCTTGGGACCAGGGGCTGGACTAGGTGATCTTCCATGGTCCCTTCCAGCCCTAAAGTCTATGAATCTATAGACTATCCCCCCCAGAACGCTGCTTTCCCATCTCCAAATAGGGAAGTTGATCTACCCAAAGGGGACCACTGAGATAAGGGAGGGATTGTCACAGGATGAAGAGCAGAGATGAGGAGCTTGTCACCTGTGTCCATACGAATTATGAGCAGGCAGGGAGGAGTGACAGCCCTTTGGCTCCTCAGATTTCACTGCCTATCTTTCTGCCCAGCGCTATTGCAGGCAGCATCTCCTTGGCATATCAGACAGGCCAGCAAAGCAGATTGGAGTTTTTGGCCAGGTAGGATTCACCCCAAGCTCAGGGAGGGAGACAGTGCCAAGTTTTAAACTTGCTGCAAGCTGGAGTCTCAAGGTACAAGGGGTGAACAGAGCCAGAAAAGAGTGAACAGTCATCTTCCTAGTCTGCTGCTTTCTCTGTCTGGCCGCTCCAAGCAACCCACCGTCTCTGCTGCCGTCGTATGCAAACCAAAGGGATCCAGGAGGAGAAGGGGACAAGGGAGGTCCTCCCCTCTCCTGCACCAGCACGTGCGTCTTTCAGAGGATCGTGCACTTCTTCTTGCACCCATTGCTTGTCTTCTTGTGCTTCAGGATCTGCTGCACCTTGTCTCATTTGGGCTGAGATCTTAATGAAGGGGTGGTGTAGCTCCTTGCCAGCCTCTGAGTGTGCATGGTGTCCACTGTCCAGGAGGACGTTACCTACCAGCACCATCGGGACATCATCCACATCCTTCACCCAGTTGATCTGCTCCCTGTACTGGTAGCCGTCTTCAAAGGACTTGGTGTTGTTGATGGCGAAGACGCAGATAAAGCCCTGGCCTGTGTGCATAACCAAATCTTGCTGGTCATGCATGGCGCTGCACTCCTCCTGCCCACCCGTGTCCAGGATGACCAGCAGGCAGGTCGCCACGTTGATCATCCCGATTCTAGCAGGAGTCCTCCGCGATGTCGTACTCACTGACAAAATGGTTCTGGATGAGCTGGAAGGTGAGTGCTTTCTTGCCAACGCCACACACACCCACCACCACCAGCTTGTACTCCATCATCCTGGCAGGGGCACTGCACCAGCTGTCCCTGGCTCCGGGGCTCTGCTGCTCCCTCCCAGGGTCCCTGCCCTGCCGCCACAACCCACAAATTCCAACTTTGATGACAGGCCGGGTGAAAAAGAACTTGTGGCCTCAAGTTTTAAATTTCCTGCCTACTTGTTTCATGTTGTGCCTCCTAGTTCTTGTCTGGTGAGAGTCAGTAATAAATCCCTATTGACTTTCTCTGCCACTGCAGCAGGTTTGGGCTTCCCGAGCAATGGGAGAGCCGCTGGGATAGGCAGATCTAGGACTTTGAAAAGAGGGTGTGGGGACTGAAGTTCAGAGGGGCAGATCACTTTGTATTGAACTGCACCACAGGAGCCTCTGGAGACTCAGCAGCAATCCCTCCATTTGAGGATGATCTCTGCCACAGCTCACTGATGGGTCTTGAGATGGCTTGAGCCCCAGACCCACAGAGGTTGCAGGCCTTTCCACAGGAGAGGGAGTAGGCCGTGGGCTAGGATTTCTCTCCGTTTCCTTCCTCTGTTCACTCTTTGCTTCAAGGGCAAGATACCTGGCACCGCTGCTTTCCCTGCTGTCCTCAGGCATGGGGGAAGCAGCAGAGCTATTCCTGTCCGCATCTCCCCTTGCCCTCCCCAGGCTGCATGTGGGATGGGCTCAGCTGGGGACTGGCAGTGGAGATGGGCAGGGGAAATCCCCATGCCTGCACGTGCCCCCCCAACCCAGCAGTTCAATCTGGGGGGGAGGGAAGCGATGGGGGCCAAATCAAGGCCCCTGTGGTGAGAGAGGGAGTGGGGCTGAGGTGAAGGGAGCCCCGGCTGGTCCAGGTGGTGGGTGGGAGGATCAGAGCCCAGGCAGCTCATCCGGGTGCATGGGGGGCTCATCACTGCACACACCCTGGCAGAGGCCTAGGGTGCACATCCCCGCCCCATCTATGCACAGGGTGGACTGCTCTTTGCACCGAGCCCCAATGCAGCTGTCCCAGAAGTGGTGCAACACTGTGTGTGTCCTGCCACTGGGCAGGCAGGGGGCTAGGCTCAGCTCGGTGGTGGGATGCACGTGGCATCACACCATTCCCGGGCCAGCTGCAGTAGGGCTTGGGGCACAAAGCCTAGCATGCAGCAGCAGCCACCTCTGTCCCCCACACAGATCGAAGGGACACGTGGCCCCCAGGCCTCTGACAGGGTGCATGTAGCAGCAGAAGCCCCGGTGCCGGGAAGAGCCACCTGGGCTCTGATCCTCCCGTCACCCAGCCCAGCCTCTGTCCCACTCCCTCTCTCACTGTGGGGGATGAGGGGCGACAGGGCAGGGGGGTGGCACACGGCACATAGTAGATCCTGGGTTGGACTTTAAAATTCAGAAAGTGATCTGGTACATAAAAAGGTTGGAGACCACTGGCCTAGAGCTAGATTGTTCAATTTCAGATTGAAGCCAAAAAATATATACTGGAACATGTGTTAATTTGCTGTTTTGTATGTGTAAAAACACAATGAACTAGGCAAAAATAATCCAATTTGTTTCATTCATCCTGGAGTTGTTATAGTCAAATGTACATGTCTCAGATTCAGAAAACAGAATCAAGCCTTTTTGAACATCTGCATTATGTCTCTAATGCTTCATTGAAAGTGATTTCCACACCCAAGATGATATTTCTACACCCAAGTTAAAGCTTTTAGCTAAAAGCTTTATCAGTTTCTGAAAAGCAGGTATCCGATAAATAGATGATGTAGTTGGAAAGCAAAGGGAACAAGAGACACTAAGGAGAGAGAGACCTGCTGAATCTGCTGGAGGCAGCCAGATTATTTCTCCCCCTTGCTAAACCGGTTGAAAGTATTCTGATCAAATACTTGTAGCTATTTACTTTGTGGGCAAAATGATTTCATAAATGCTGTAAAGCAATGCTGGCTAGTATATAGTTAGTGTCTGTTGTAATGTTCAAAAGCATAATTAAAAGTAATGATATAATTACTGCCAGCCTTCAGATTTATAAAGGAATTTCAGCTAAAATACTAGCATGGTTTATTGAATTCCAGTAGATGGGCTGTAACTTTGGATGTAATAAGATCGCCTAAAATGAAAGAAACATTTTAGTATAGGGGAATGGTATCAAGAAGCAAATCATTTTCTTTTATAGGCCATTGATAGGAATGGATCACTGGTTGGGGAAATTTACTTCTTGCAGCTTTTTTGTGGTATCATCCAAAAGGAAAGAAATAAAATGCTGATCTTAAATCACAGGCAGGCAAGGTTCTTTGGGTACAGCTACAACCTACACCTCTGATCTTAAATTATAACATCTTGATCACTTTAGTAGCTCTACTTTTAATCGTGTTGTAGCCGCATCGAATGTTACTTCCTAGCATACTTGCAGTGACCAAAGAAAACCAATTACTGCACAACATTTCAACACTTGTGCTGGAAAGAGAAGCTTTAAAAGAAGAAAAATGCTGCTGGAAGAGCACTGACAGTAGAATGGTGTTGAGGGAATTCATAGGAGTTGAATTTAGTGCTGAAAACGATATCCTAAGAGCAGAGTTGGAAGAAATATTGCAAATAATTGTTGACAATCCAAATCAGTTATATTGAAACTAAGGAGTGATTAAAATGACTTCCAGTAGACCTGTCCTAAATAGTATATCCCCACAAGTAATCCTTCAGAAGTCAGCAAGAAGCTTATCACACCAGAACAAAGTTAAAAAAAAAAAGACGACACACACACACACAC
>JAGPOW010002173.1:6397328-6423952 GCA_030014935.1 Caiman crocodilus | reverse complement strand
CCAAAAAACAGTCATCTCTGTGATAAGAAAGCTTGGTAAGCACATACAGCCTTAACTCAGACATCTCATCCATCTCTCCAATAGCCAGCCCCTGCTTGAGAGCCAGGACACCCAAAACTGGGGTCAGTCCCCCCAGGTGGATAGTGATAGTGATGAGCTCCAAGAAATGAGCTCCAGTAAGTTCTTAAATGTCTTGTTGCTCCTGGCACAGCCCCAGGATTGTGAGATTGATTTTGCACCCACATTGACGTTGATACATGTGCATTTCTGGTATTGAGAGGTTTGTTTCAATTTTGATAGTAAAAGAAATTGGCTCTGCCAATGCAACTGTTCCACTTTACGGATTAAATGCTTGTCTCTGATTCCAACTCAATGGTGTGATAGGAAGGGACAGCAGTGGTGCTCCGTGCCTTGTACAAGATGATTCCATATCACTACTTTTTCAACCATCTGTATGCTGGTTCTGAGCCTGAATTTGTATGAGTCAGATTTGCCTCCTACTCACTTTCAGAAGTTGTCTCCATCCTTGCACTTTGATTTGAACATCTGTAGGCAGAGAGTACCTTGATAAGTGCTGAGAAAATGGAGTAAAATACTGGAAATCTTTTTCTGTGGCAAGAGATGCCATATACATCTCCAACAGCATGGTAATTTTTGCACATTGTGTTTTGAACTAGTTGTTATGTTTGTGAGTTTTGTGCAGATGAGCAAACTGTAGCATGCTGGGGAGCCAGTTTCTGCACTGATCTCATCATGTAGGTCACTGCTGCTAATAAAACACAGCATCTTTCTTTACCTTAAAAATCACCCTTTAATCAGAAAATGCTTAATGAGGCTACAGAGTAATTAATTTACTATTGACTTTTCCTTTGAACTTGCTCTTCTCTTTTTTTTTCTGATAGAGTCCTCTACTGCAGACAGAGCTATTGAAAAGCAATGCCAGTTCACATCTTACTTAATTTTCACATATTCCAGTGCACTTTTCTTTTGATCTCTGAATTTAATTCCACAATTTTCATCAATGGGCACAGCATTTTATTTGCTTTTGGTTTCACTTTTTCCATGATCTGGTGAAGAAAACGACTTCTCTTTTCACTTTTTTTTTTTAACAAGTCCTATATCACTTAAAACACTGTAGATCTTTTAAACTATTTTTAATGATGTGATTCCTACTTTTTATGTTCTGTAGTAAATATTTAAACACAAAAGTTTTATTTTATAATTAGGCACGTTCAACTTTTTTTGGCTTCTCTGTGGATTAAAACACCACCACTAAATTAGGAGTATAATAAAAGCCTCTTTTGGTTTTCTTTAATTTTAAATTAAATTTTAAATTTACAATATTTTATAATTAAAGTTAAAAAGGAATCCAGTGGTGCCCTGAAGACTGGAGAGGAGAGATGAGAACAATAATTCCAAGCACCTTTTTAAGACAGGTGCACATTGGGTTTATATATTCAGTACCAAAGTCCAACTCCCAGCTAAAACAGTGGAGAGAATTTGAATGGTTTCAGTGGGAGCTGAACTGGAAAGCGGATTTCCTGCCTGTGCAGTGACCTTCACAAGTCCTTATTTTGAAGCCAGTGTGACACTATGGAGATACATTGGCTTCTAAACAGATGGGCTGGATTTCACTGTTAACCCTAAAATACTTGGTACAGTGAGAACTCTCTGACTTTAGAGTTTTAGCTGAGTAAACTCTTTAGGATAGGGTCCTCAGCTGTTTAATAAGGTAGGTGCTTTCTCTGAGTTTTTAGTTATGTTATGAGGCTTTATCATCAAAAGTGGTTGTGTGTAGTAAATTAATTTTTCACTGAGTGGTGCTACAGTTAGTGGCGAGTATTCTTAGACTTCATACATGACTAATCCACAAAAGATCGGGGACCCTTTTGGGATGCATCAGTGGCCATTGTCCACTATACCAATAATTGTAAGTGCTTTATTAGTATTCTTTTGTTCACTATTCTGTTATATTCCTTCTGTTGCTAATGCAAATAATATGACCTAAAGTATACCAAAGAAAATAAAGAAAAGGGAACTTCAGGGACAGAGAACCAGGAATGATGGTCAACACAATACTAAACCAGGCCCAATTAACATCCCCAAAAGACTGGCATGTTTAATGAGTACAACTTAAAGAAGTAAAGAACAAGGAGCTCAAGGGGAGAAGTGCAAAATACACTTTGCATGAACCTTTCAATCTCTTCTACATTAATGAGTCAGCCACCTAAGCAATCTGCCCCTGTTGAAGGTTGTGGTTTATGGGTGTGTTAGGATTATCTGGAAGGCAAGTTCCTCATAAAGTGTTCTTAAGTACAGTTGAACAGCTCACTACAAAAGCCAGGCCCTACCTAAACACACAAGTGAGAATCACAAGTATCTTATTTATCAACCTTTCCCCAAATATATTACATCCCAAACCCTGTACAGACCTATTTAATCTGTCCAGAGCTTCCTATTTAAGATCTTCCATTTACTAAACTATCTAAGGTGATCTCAGATCTCTCTATCTAGGAATTCTTATAGTTCCTCCACACAAGTTCTTTTTTCTATTGTCTCAGTTATCTGCTGATCAAAATAAAACAGCACTAAAAACCTGTGATCTGTTCCTTCCATCTTAAACATACTCATGATCTTTCAACCTCTCATTCCCACTAAGGAGATCACAGTGACTCCTTTCCTTGGTTTGAAAAACTTCACAACTTTTACAGCTTTACTCACCTGACCAAAGACATGGAAGAGAACAGTTAATCTAAACATGTCTAAGGTTTGTTAGTGCTGGAATCAAACTGAACTGAAAATGGGGCATCAGAATGAGACTAGAGATTTGCTTGTAGGTACACAAGTACAAGGCTTTATGTGGCCTTATGTGACCAAAGGCAGATCTGTGTGCTGAACAAACAATGTCTTTCCTGCAAAGAGCTGATATACTACAAGGTCTGAGCCAGTGCAATATAGAAAAAAAGAGATGATGCTATAATTAGACTGATTTGAATTGGATTAGACCAAATCATGTCCAGAGACACAGGGACAACTGGAAATCAAAGGTAGGGTTGCTTATGGGGTTTCCTGGCTTTTTTTTCCTTTGGAAGTGCTTGTTAACGTGCATATAAGGGAATCATCTGAAATATGAATTATAGAAAAGAACCAAATTAATCCCAAAGTTAAACAGGCACCAATTCAGTTAATTTCTTATGGGCCAAGGTATGTAGGTACAGAAGAAGAGATTTATCCTAAAAATGGTATTTAGGAATAATATTTAAAAGGAAAGAATAACGCTTAATCTGGGAAAATGTCTACCATTTTAAGTAGTGTGAAAGAAAAGCCTCCGGATAAGTCAATAGAAGTTTTGTGTATGGAGCAGTTCAAAAGCCCCACAGTCCATGATTAGGGCAATCTGATATTTTCTATGGCACCTTCAAGTACCTGAAACAAAATGTACTTGGCAAAGCTATTCATTCAGCCTCAGTCTAAAGGTATGAATTACTGCATCAAGCCTCCCTTCTCTCCTAGCAGCAACAGGCTTAAGAATTAAGACTAAACCCAGTAATCACTTGGTGCCAGGATAGGTTAAAATCAAAGTTAAGGAGCCTGTTACAAGATGACAAACAATATTTCCTCAAAAGAGTAAAACACAGAGGTCCAGATTAAAGAATCACACCCTGTCCCCAGCATGCACTGTCATGCCTGCCTATGTAAGACATCAGTCCTTTCTCATAGGGGCAGAAAACTGAAAACATTCCTTATGCATTTGTGAATGCTGCAGCATAGCTACTACTGTGAAATGGTCAGGAAGGAAGGGTCTCTTACAGGGTCCCTTCCTCTTGCCCTGTGGGTTTCACATACTTCTATTCTTCAGTCTTTGAACCTCGTGAAAACTGCTGCTACTAAACCAACTTCATAATGAAAATTCAATGCAATATGCATTGCCATAAAGCTGTGGGAAAGTGATCTGAAACTCAATGGTTTAAGATAATTTTTTACCTTAGTCTCCATATTTTTAACCTAGGTTTGAGCAACATTGAAATAGGATACTGGGATTCCAAAGAGGAGAATCCACATACAGACTGTATTCTAACAAGTTTATGTCGATGAAAGCTGTGTGTAGCTCAGCCTGTTATGTGACATATGGATATACATGACAAGGTAGAAACCTTCCCTGAAGAATAAGTTAATAGCCTCTGGATACTAAACCGGCTCAGCATCCTGTTGAGTGAAGGGAATATTTAAGTGGGAACAAGAGATGTCATTTAAACAAATCTGAGTTTGGAGTGGCAGGGTGCAGTTTCAAGTCCCACGTATGCCGATGGCCTGCCTATACATGTTGTATTGATAACATGCATGACTTCATATCTGCCTTTTTGATACAGCATTCCGGCATGTTGTTTCCTCAGGAGAAATGGCAGAACCTAGTTGGAAGGCTGGGCAAGAACCAATAAGTGGAATGTGGAAAGATATTAGTATAAAAAGAAGAACGAGGAACTGGGTACCCTTAACTTTCATTGAACACCATAAGAATTAGTTCCTCACATAATTCTAGCTATCTGAAAAGCACTTTTCAGATCTGTTTTTCTCTCTGTTTTGTATAGCAGACCTCAATTCCCTACTGATTATTCCCCAAGAGGTGCTCAAGTTGCACTCCATGTTATTTACTAATAGTTGTTTTAATGAAGGACTGAATTAACACAGGTACTGGCCAGAGGACTACACCACAGCCAGCTAGTAGCTACTTTATTATTTTTTGCCACAACTTTTTATTTAAAATAAGTCAGAAGACAGCATGGCCTAAGAAAGAAGAAATATGGTAACCCTGGATATAAACAGCATGCTTTAGGAGGAGCCCTGTGTCAGAATGAATCTGCTAGAATCTTTGTTTAGTTTGACCTTCCACTAAAAAAAGGATAATGGATCTCCTTGTAGTGTGGGATTATTTAAAAATGGGACAGCTGTAACCTGGAGACTGAGAATGGTGCAGCTGAGCAATGGGAAGCAAACAACTCTAGCACTATAAGCACAATGAGAGAACAACAGAAAAGTTAATGATCAATTGGTATAAAATAACTTTTTCAGAAAATATCAAATCATTTAAATGTTAATCAGGAAAATGAGAGGAATGCCAAATGGCAGGGGAAGACTGTAATAAGGCTTGGGAAAAAGGGATCTTGAAGTAGCATATGTATGTTTTTAATTGGCAAGAAACAAAACAGAACTTTTGGATGTTTAATGCTAAGCCCACTAACAGTGCAGGACAACAATAATGGACTGCCTCTTTTCAGCTGTCAAGTCTGCAATATGTTTGAGAACCATCTCAGCCGGGCATTTCTTCACTATCAACAGGTTGCCCTGACAGTAACACACATGAGCAAAGTGCTAGCTTTTGTTGTATGGACAAGGCCACATTTCTGCATTCTGTTGTGATTTCCTCCATATTTACTGCAGAAAAAGCTGCTGTCATGCGTTTCCCTTTTTCTGCTTTTATGTCTTGCTGTGGGTCTTAATAAGATGTACTGTAATACTTTCACTGCTTGCTAAGATATGGATTTAGAAAGCCCCATTTTCACCAGCCTTTAAAATATCTACTCTTCTGATTGAAGTCTAGGGAACTTCTTTCAGTGACCTCATTCTGATTCCAATATATAAAGAACATGTAATACTTTAAATTGATTTGTTAACTGTTCAGATTCACAGGCGTTAATATTACTTAGGTAGGTCCAAGACAAAATAGACGGTGGTTCGTATCTGACCACTAGTTTCTTGGGAGGGAGGGAAAAAAGTGTTGATCTCAGAAAACATTCTTGCCTGTATCCAAATACCCCTGCTCTTCTGAATAGCTTTATTTAGCAGTTTGCTGCCTTTGTCATGCTTCTCCTGGAATGTACTGTTAGCTCTCCAGTGCTCCTAACCTGCCACGTACAACAATGCAGAGGAATTCACTAACGTTGATTTCTCTCCAGTGCCACTTGCTTTTAAGCAAGTTTGAAAGTGCTGTAATCAACGTATTTACTTTCTATCAGAGTTCCTTCCTGCCTGAGGGATTCAGGTGACTGCATTCACTTCACTTTTTCCCCAAAGATTAAGTTGTCTTTTGACATCATGTCAGAAAAGTATTGCTGCACAGGTTCAAAAAAGATGAAAGGTTGGGCTTATGTTGAAGGAAAAAAATCCCTAATATGAGGGAAAAGGTAACAGTAAGGGGCGGGAGGGTAAATAAGCCAAATAAAAGGATACCATAACTCTTTTAATATTTAAATACTCTTTTTTTATTCCACTATTGTAAATTGTGCTTGTAAACTTTAAACATAAATGTTTTTTTTTTTAATCAGAGAAAACCAGGATCCGTGGTGATTGCTCAGATTTTGCAAAGAGAAGGGCAAGAAAAGGGTTTTTTTTGTTAACTGTATAATATTTTCTGTCTGGTTTGTGCACAAACATACATACATAGATTCTAAAACAAAAGGAAAGCTGGTCATATGGGATTAGCTTGCAAATCTCTCCTGTGATATTGTATTGCTTGTTGCAACAAAATGAATGTACTCACAGGGAGTTAATAATTTAGCAAGGAGTTTTTTTTTCCACAGATGTAGCTTTTGCCGATTTTGCATTAGAAATGAATACAGGGACTGAGCGCCAGAGGAACCAGTGATGAGAAGTATCAACATTCAAGGTTATATTTTCTGGGCGGTCTTTTTTTTTTAAACTCAATGCCCTCTCTCTCTCTCTGATCAGTATTGGAAACGTTCAATTTGGGAAGAAAGCGGGTATAGAAGGGCACATCTACGAAAACTTAACACCGAAGCCAAAAATGTTGCCTATGGGTGCAAGCGACTTCAGTTGGTGGCATTGTACCTGCTTACTCCAGGGAATGGGTCTATTGATGTCGCATTTTGAGATCTGAAAGGATGTTTTGGTTTTGTTAAAGACAGGATGAGACCTGAAAGGCTATTTTTGAGACCTAAAGGATGTTTTCTTTAGGCAGCCCCACAGGCCTGATGCTTTTGTTCACGGACGCAGCCGTACTCATGCACATCAGGGCTGGCAGGGTCAAAGTAGCTTTCAGAGCAAATACAAAAACATCAAGAACTCTTGGTTGCAAAACGATACCTTTTATTAGACCAATTCTCAGTCCGTCTAATAAAAGGTGTCACTTTGCAGCCAAGAGTTGCAATAAAAGGTGTCACTTTGCAACCCGGAGTTGCAATAGTTGCAATAAAAGGTGTCATTTTACAACCCGGAGTTGCAATAAAGAGTTGCAATAAAAAGGTATCATTTTGCAACCACGGCCTTTCTTTTTTGTCTCAGCCCAGCTACCACACTTCCCCCTTCCCAAGAACCTGGAGGGAGGGAGGGAGCGAGGGAGGGGCAGGCAGGCACGCCGCGTTTTTCCCCCTTGTTTTTCTCTCTCTTTCGCCCGGGAGAGAGGAAACAACCCCCAGGACAACGGAGAGGAACCTCTCGGGGGAAGAGGGCGGATCTCCCCATACCTGCCTCCCCCGCGCTCCCCTCAGGTGATCCTCGGAGACAGGCGAACAACTCCCTACAAGCTCCGCTGAGGAGGAGGCAGCCCGGGGGACGACACCTCGGGCGGGGCGGGGCGGGGCGGGGGCGGGGGCAGCGCGGGGCCCGCTCCCAGCATGCCCCGCGGCGCGAGCGAGCGAGAGAGAGGCCCTTTCCCGCGAATTCAGTTCAAAGGCGGGGGAGGGGAGAAGCGCCGAGCGCCGCCGCGCACCGACCAACCAACCTCTTCCAGAACCATCTGTGCGTCACGGCGGGGCGGGGCCGGCGGGAGCCAATCCGGCGCGGCGGCGCCATCCCCGCGGCCAATGGGCGCGTGGCGGGGGTGGGTGCGCCGCCGCCGTCGGGTTCGGCTGGCCGCGGCGCTGAGGGGAGAGCGGAGCGGAGCGGAGCGGAGGGGACTTGGAGGAGTTGGTGGCGCGGCGCTCCCCTCCCCCCTCCCTCCCGCCGGGCCGGGGCAGGCCCATGGCTCCTCAGAAGCACGGCGGAGGCGCGGGGCCCAGCTCGGGCTCGGCCGGCGGCGCCGCCTCAGCAGGAGGAGGAGGCGGTGGCGGCGCTGGCGGGGGCTGCGGGGGCTTCGGGGGCTCGGCGGCCGCGGCTGCGGCCGCGGCGCCGGGCGGGAAATCCGGCGGGGCCGCGGGAGGAGGCGGCGGTGGCGGCGGCAGCGGCTACTCGGGCGGCTCCTCAGCCTCGTCCGCGGCCACGGCGGCGGCGGCGGCGCTGCCCCCCGTGAAGAAGCCGAAGATGGAGCAGATCCAGGCCGACCACGAGCTCTTCCTGCAGGCCTTCGAGAGTGAGCGCCGCGCCGGGCCTGCGGGGTGGGGGGGAGGGGAAGCGGAACCGCGCAGGGGGAGGGGGTGCGCTGCGGTTCCCCCCCTTGGAGGCGGAGGGAAGGGGCGTGCGGGGGTGGAGGGCGGTGCGGCGCCGCCACGAGGATCCCCCGTCCTCCCTCCCAGCTTGGGGTTGTGCTCCCGGGGCGGGGGGAACACCACCTTCTCCCGGATCGGGACCCGCAGGGGAAGGTTAAGGGACGTGCTCAAGGTCGCCGCTGTTCGGTAGCAGGTCTGCAAATACACCGTCCCTCGCCAGCCCCATTTTAAAGCACACCAGCATCTTTGCATGCGTTCGCTTGTTAAGGCGTGAAAAGGTGTATGTTACGAAATGGAATTTGGGGTGAACCATAACTGTGGGCAGTGTAGTGGGGTTTGCGCCTTTTCAAGGTCATGTAGTTGGAAAGGATGTTTCACCGTCCTGTCCTTCTTCTGCCTGTACCTGTGCTTACTGGTCAGTAGGTGAATAAATAAATATATAGGAGGTAGGTGGGCTTCGAACAGTCCCTGGTGTAATACTGGCTTTACACCTGGCTTTAGCAAAATGTAATTGTTTGTTTGTTTGTCTTGAAATGAAGTATTACCTCCTCAAGACAGAGCTGGGCTTGTTCACGTTTTTTGAAACTGCAAGCATGTTTTTGTTACTTTGAGTGTGAAAAAGCTTCTCTTAAATGATGGCCCCCACAGGCGCACACTTTTCTCTTTCTGTCCGGGTGCCCAGCCTTTCCTCAGTCCTTTATTTTGATCTTTGAACTTGGTTTAAAACATACAACCTTTACAAGTATCACAACTTGTGATGTGCAATGAGGAGGCGTAGAGTTGAAATAAGCAAGTAATCTCACTGCTCAAATGTGCCTGCACATTATGGAGCACTTACTACACACACAACTGATTGTTACAATAGGTACCTTATTCCATTATTTTAATGTGCTGACCTCTTCATTTATTTTAAATGTCCTTTCATTGCAACATGGCTTCCTGTTGCTAGAACATAGTAGAAAGATTTTACTTCTGTCTCTTTATATACACGTACACACATACACTTATATATATAAAATCTGATTCTTAAAATACTAATTTTGTTGGCTTAAAAAAAAATCTTGCTAAGGTGGCAGTAGGGCCATCCAGTCTATCTGTATTGTTAGTCATTAACTACATAGGAAGTCTGTACTTTAACTTGGATGTGTTTAGTTTAAGCTGGGTCTTTTTTCCATTTAAAAGCAGTTTGCCTGACTGAAATAAACTGAACCTAAACCAAAATAAGATTTGTGCATGCAGCGGTTTGCACCGGTTCAGTCAAATTGGTTTAAACTAACACTTGTAGTTAACCTGATGCAACTTGAGCTCTGGTTGCCAGTCCTTGTATTGTATAAAGAAGTTCAATAAGAAATTGTAAATCTAGTGTCCTCAATCAGTACTCTTGATAAAGCTAATGTGTTGAAGCAGGAGTTAATCTTCTGAAGTCAATATTTTCTTGTCTTGTGTACCTAAGAGCTTTTGGACTTAGTCTTTCCTAGCCTAACCCCCCCCCTGGACAAGCAGTCTTTTTATATCTACAAGTTTCTTAGGTCATTTGATTGTCACTCCACAGTAAGATTATTTTGGTGTACAGCTGCCTCCACAAATGATGTTTCATTTTGCCATAAAGCAACTAAAACCATATGCCAACTTGTCTGATACATTACGTAGTCTGTTACTTAGGAATCATATGAGATGCATTGTGTACTAATTTGGGGTGGGATGGAATCTTTCTTGATCAACTTTTTAAAACGAGAAAAGAAAACAAGCTGGGGTCTTTTATGTCACAAACCATCTTCTGCCCAGCTGTTGACCTTCTAAAGGGTGCAGTGTGGGATCGTATCTCTGTGGCAAATCAAGGATGGTTCATAGTTGCTTGGCTGTGACTTTCAATAGGATTTGAATTTGGATCTTGTTCAGACCACAGATACAGCAGTGTAGGCTTCACGTGTTAATCTGGATTATGATCTGTATATCATAGTTTTAGGTTTTTAATACTTCCTATTAAATAGTTCTTTAACCCATATTTTATGATTGTCAGAATATTCTTAGTATTTGTTATAAGTCTTAAGTTTTTTGGGGTGCTGGATATACCTGGTAATGTGTGTTTCTTTCCACAGAACCAACACAGATATATAGATTTCTACGTACTCGGAATCTAATAGCAGTGAGTAATTGTTGATTTTAATCTACCTATTAATTTTTAAACTTATAGGAATCTTTGTAGATGAAGTGTTTTAATGGCTTCTTCCATCTTTTTTTCTTTGCAGCCTATATTTTTGCACAGAACTCTCACTTATATGTCCCACAGAAACTCCCGAACAAATATCAAGAGGTAATTTTGATTTTGAAAGCTAATTCAAATATTTACTGATTTAAGAAGCAAGAGCCAAAGGAGTCCCTATAGGAGATAAACTGGTCTTTTCTTCAAATGTAATGTGAAAAATTTGTAGGCATTTTTTTTAAAGCTCTCTAAAAGAAAATTTGCCATCTTACTGGTTTTCAAATCTAATGCAGCTTGTATTTGTATAAAGCTTATACATATGCCTGTGGTGATTATTGGCTTTGATGGGAGAATTAAGACCTGATATAACTAGCTGCAGGACCTGAACCTCAGTTCTTATTAAAGAAAACTTCATGTGATGTCCAGGAATAGAACTTTTGACTGGAACAAGAGAGAACAATAGCCCAGTTTTCAAGATGGCAAAAGCAATCACAATTTATTATTTGGATTGTCTAGTTTTAAATGGCATCAGAATGGGCTATATTTTCAACACACATTGTCAAGTTTGCTAAATGAATATTTTGGACTTTGTTTTCTTAAAAAACAAACAAACCATGTTTTAGTCGTCATGACCATGCCAGTGATTGTAGATTGTAAAATACTGATGGATGAATGGTGCTATATCTATAAGGTAGCTAATAGTACAATTTTGAAGTCCTTTAAATCTATTTCTGTTGTCAAACTGCAGATCATTCATTATTCTGTAAGAAGTTAGAAGCCAACACTTCACTGTTTAAAATATTTGAATGGATTGACCAGTTGCAGTCCTACAGTTTTAAACAGTATTAAGGTTGAATGGAACATTCTTGGTCATGAATATATAAGGGATAGCTATAAAATTTTGATTGAGCAGGTAATTAAGAATGGTGCATTCTGTGACAACAACACATCAGAAGCTGTTGGTGACTTTCTTATTTGAATACTTACTTTTTAATTATGCAAATACTGTAGCTTCATTCACAGATTTTACTTTAGTTAATAACTAGCATTTGACATAGTTGTTTTTTTTTTTTTTTTTTGCTGTTCTGGACTTTAAGCTTCAATGCCACTTACTTCCAATGGATAGAAGCAGTTGGGAGAAAAAATGTGCACCTACAATGTACTGATTTTCCCATTTCTAGTTATTTTTATATCCTGGTAGAAGATGTGCTTGGAAGTATGTTATGACTTCCTATCTCAGTTGGAGCTGCAGTTTATTTTTGGTGACTGTTACTGTAGGGCTTGGACAGTTTATCTTGGTCATTCTCTTTGTTCTGAAATGGGGAAATACCAGATTTTAAGAAAAAATATCCAGTAATTTTTTTCCAAACTTCTGGGAATAGGGTTCCAGGTCATAGTTTGAAACTGCCATTCTCATTTTCCAGCAAGTTCTTCAATGGCTATTCAGGAAACCTATCCTGTGCAAGAGACTGCCATGCCTCAAGTCTAAATCGTATTGTTATGTATTGGATGTACCAAGCAAATGTGGGCTTCTTATGCAAGAACAGATGCACATGTACAGTCCAAATTATTTCTTATATTTACTTATGGATAGTTTAAATGTCTCGTCTCTCTTACCTGAAACTTATTTTGTTTGCTTAGATGTCTCCTGTTAGTTGCCAAGCAACCATAAGTGGTGTTTTGCATGTATGTTAAGTGGTGTTTAATATTCCTAAATAGGGAAATTCCCTTTCCCCCACTGGATAAGAAATGTTCTTATTTTTGTATGAAAGATGTTGATATTTACTTAAGGTTTTTATAACTATAAAATCAACTCATAACTATGAATTCAGTTGTAGAACTGATGTTTCAGGCAGTATTAGAAGGACTTAAATACTTGTAGTTCTTGAAAAGGAAATTATTATTTTTTAGAACATTTTTAATCTGTTCTATTGAAACTTTAGCTTTATAGAAGATTATAATGTCACTGAAGTAAGGTAGCAGGTTTCATGGACAGTTGAGTGAAATGTTGGGAGGAAAGGTAGGGAGTAGGAATTGACCATAAGTGTTTGTTTTCCCAGAGATTGAATAGTGGATATCTTTAAAATGGATTTCCTGTTTTGAATGATCTGGAGTAGCAATGTAAACTAGGGGATTGATTAATCCTCCACTTTCACTTTTTAACAGCTAGAAGCTGATTATCTTAGTAAGTCTTTTTGCTGGTATATCTTACCCTGGGTAACAGTTTAAGATATACTGTCAAAGAAACTACAAAACCCCAAAATTTTAAGGAGTCTACGATGGGGAGATTGCTAGTATATCTTTTTCTTGGTGTCTGTGTTTTCACAGATCTCTTCAAATGCAAGCATGTTTAATCAGAATTCCTACAACCAGTTTATTATTTACTAGATACTGTATGTGGTTGGTATATATTGGACACAGTTGCTGAAGGGAGCAAGAAGGTTTAAATGGAGTTGTTGTTTAGCATTGAAAATTTAGCTGACTGAGGCTTAAACATGGGGAATTCATGTATGCAGCTTGATCATGATGTAAAATTAACAGATTTAATATGGTATTTGAAAAAATGATATTTTATGAAGACCATATTAGTTAGTAATAATTCTTTAGTATTAGCAATTTTTCTTCCCCCTTTTTTAACGCTTGTGAAATTTGAGTTTATTCCAATTTTAAGTAGGGTTAAAATTTTATTTAGCTCAATTGAAGAAAACCCTGAATGTGCCTGTCTGGATCTCAATTAGTAAAATATGGTTGCTACTCTGATTCCTGGTTCAGGACTCTTTTTGTGTGCTTGTAATTAAACCAGATGTTTTTCCATGATTTGTGTGCAAGTAAGAGCTCTTTCAGTTGCTGCAGCGAGGTCCTTCTTCATGCAGGTCTCATCAAGGAGTCAGCAAATTAGCTGGTGTTCCATAGTCTGCACTTCACTGCACTTGCATATATTTGTGTCATTAGAGCAACCCCATTTGATTGTATTTGTTTTTGATCTTCCAGTTTGTGTGCACAGTCAATTTGGGCATTGCCTTGTTGGGCAGTCTAGATCAGCCCCTGTGGGGCAGCCCTCCTGGGGTCCTAGGTCCATTTCTGAGCGCCTGATTGCATGTAATCATTCCTTCGGTAACCTCAGTTGCACCCTGTCAGCCATCATGTCCAATAGTGCATTAGCGGTCACAAAACTTTCTTACTTTTCTGTGTGAGCAGAGTGGATGCCAGGGGTCTCTTGTCTGCTGTGATCTCTCTTTTTGGCTTGCTATCTTTCTTCTGATGTCAGATGGTACAATGCTAGTAAGTACAGGCTTTCCTTTGGTATTGGCATCCTGTTATTTCACAACAGCTGTCATTTAGAGCAGAGTCTTATTTGTTAGCGTGACCTGATTGTTTGCATACTAGATGTGCATACTCTACAAGGAGTAACAGGGCCATAGCAGTGGTTTGTAATGTGGTTGGGTTTGCTTCCCATTTTGAGGTGACCAACTTTCAAAGTATGTTGTAGCAGGCACTGACTTTCCCTTTCATCTTCTCTGCATGTGCTTTGAAGGTGTTTGGTTTGTTGTAACCCCCAAATACACAAGGTTTGTGTGATTAGTCAGTAAGATTCCATCCCAGGATATGTTTAATTTCTTCTCGGCTTCTGCATGGCATAGGTGAAAAGCTGTGACCTGCATCTTGGTTGGGTTGGCATGAAGCTGGTTCTTATTGTAGTAATCTGAGGTTGCTCGGTGCTTGCGTCAGTCTTTTCCTCAACAATGGCCAAGTCCTTCTCATGCAACATGTTGCATAGGTCATCAGCATATATGAAGCTCCTTGTATTACTCTGTACGGGTTGGTCATTGGAATGTATGTTAAAGCACATTGGTGCTGCTGGCTGTTTTGTTGTTGTCTCCAGAGGCTCCATTTCTTGCGCACTTCTGTGTAAAAATGTCTATTCAAAAGAAATTGGATGAGCTGCACTAGGTGGTAGCTGTGTGTCATATCATAGACATTAGTAAGCAGGTTTTGGTGGTTGACTGTCATATGCTGCTGATAAGTCTACAAACACAGCACCTGTTATAATCCCTTTCTTGAATCAAGGCTATGATCAAGATTAATAGTTTCTTAAAGGCTTTTTCAGAAGCCAGGATAAATCTAATGATTCTTATCTAGTGTTATGTTCAAGGAATTCTAGAAGATTTGTACAGGTGCAGCTTGCATGTCATGTTCGTCTATATGTTTTATAATTAGGTTATTATAATTGAGATAAGGGCTTGATTTACTAGACTGTATAGATTATAATTCTAGGATTTCCCTTCCCCACTGTCCACCTTTTTTTAAAAAACAAGCGCGGTGTTAGGTGATATTCAGAAAAGCAGGTGATTTTTTTTTTTTTCTCACTTCTTGAAAATTCCCCCCTGAAGCTTAATATTCCAGTTCAAACTTTTTCTTATAATCCCTCCTTTAAGACTTTAGTTTCTTAGGAAGTACAGATAAAGCACTATTTAAACCAACTATTTTGGTTACCAAGGTTAAATGCAGCATCTCTTGTTTCATTATCTACACCTAGTTACTCTAGAAGAGATACTTTATTTCTAATGCTTGTCCCAACATGACATTTGGTTTGCTTGTAAAGTTGCTTTTCCAATCTTAAACTTCATAAAACAATTGCAGCTTTTTGAACTAAAATGATTAACATTTATTGATTTGTGAATTGGGAGGTTCTGAAATCTTCTACAGTAAGTTCATAGATTGATTAAAAGTTGTACCTTTGGTAGTGTTCTTAAATGCTTCTATAGTGGCAGGGGTTTAGGTTGTCAGTTTATTTGGAGCTAGAGTTCATTCTGTAGAGCACTGGTTTTTAACCTTTTTCTTTTTTAAGGCTCAAAGCATCCCTCCAAAACTTTTAAAATGGAATGCAACTGAATCTTAAAATTCAAAATACAAATTAAAATAAACAAAACACAAAAAACAAAAGCCCCACACTCACTGGCTCTTGCAGTGTCTGTTGGGGCTTCTGGGGCCTTGTGGCAGAGCCCCCTGTACAGTGGGGGGCAGTGGGGATTGTGCCCCTGGCTGGCAGGACTTGGTGGGGGTGGGGGGTTGTTTTGTTTTTTTTTTCTTTTTTTAAAGAGCCGGGACAGTGCTGCCAGGCAAGGTAGCCATTGACGGGGCTGGGAGAGCAGACAGGGTGGGGCCTGTTTGATTTGGCAGCAGCCATATCTCTGAATCGGATTCAGGCAGATCAGTTCAAATCACGGAATATAATTGCTGCCCGCTGAATCGAAGCGAATATTAGCTGCTTTGCACAGGCCTACTAAATGGCACAATACATTGCCTTTTATTACTACAGTGGAACCTCGGTACTCGACTGCCTTGCGACTCGTTGAATTTGGTACTCGACGCATCTTGACTGGAAATCTTTGTCCCGGTACTCGCTGGAGGTGGCGGCGGCAGCAGCAGCGCCTGCTCCCTCCTGAAGTTCGCTGCTCGCTCTGCGCTGCGCTGCTCTGCTCTGGCAAGGCGCCGCCGCCGTCACTGCCCGGCCCCACGCTCCTCTTGCCCTCCCCTGGCGCGGGGAGGGCTGTTTGTTTGGTACTCGTCATTTTCGGTACTCATCGCGCCTCCCGGAACCAATTAAGGACAAGTACCGAGGTTCCACTGTATTTGAAAATAACTACAGCAAGAATGGAAAAATACTCAGGAATTTATCAAAATTGACAAGAATTGTTTTCAGCGTCTTCAGTGTATACTCAACCCCTCAGAACGTAATCCTCATGTTAAGTAACCAAGCATGCAGCAATTTTTCTTTGCCATGTTCTCCTTTGAAAGTCATCCTAACCACTTTATAATGAGTTATCTTACAGCAGGCGTGGGCAAAATGTGGCCCGTGGGCCAGATCTGACCTGCTCGCAGAAAAGGCCAAACTCCACCTGTTCCTACCTGGGGTAACCTGTGCTATGCTCCTGTCCCATGCCTGCTAGCCAGCATGCATAACTTTCTGGTGAGGTTGCTGCTGTAGCTGCCTGGATACCACTCAGCTCCCCATGCCTCCAGTGGCTGCTGCTTCTCCTGCCTGTGCTGTACTGCTCATGTAACATGGGGGAACCATGGGGCATGTCCCAGCCAGGTGGAGAGAAGCTGCAGCTGGACAGGTCCTGAGCCAGCATGCAGGGCTCCAGCTTCAGGTCACCTTCCACTCACACAGTTGCCTGTAGGTGGAGCCTTGCATGCTGGGGCAGAGAGCCACCCAAGCTAAAGCTTCCCCCATTCCTGGCTGAGCATCTGTTTCCTGACATGCATCCCAACAGCTTTCCTGTGTTACCTGCTGCCCAGAGCAATACAACAGGGGCAGGATGAGGAGGAATTGCTGCTGGAGGCGGGGAAGCCAAGCCACACCTGGGCAGCTGCGGCAGCAGCACATACTGGCTTGGGTTGGGGTGGTACTGTCTGGTGGGTGCAGGTTGAGTGTGGCGGGGGTGTGGTTTGAGCTGCCCTGGGTGGGAACAGGCAAGGCTCAGCTTTACACAGTGCCATGGAGCTAGCCATGGACCAGGTGGGGGTGGTGCACAGACTGCACCTGAACCATTTGGGCAAGCCCTGCTACATGTGCCCCTGTCCCCCCACCCATGGCTGGCACCTGGGACCTAGCATGTGGGCAACCTCCTACACACACATGCACCCTTCCCCACCCCCCACATACATACCCTGTCCCTACACACATTGCCCCATGCAACATACAGGAGCAAGACTATTTTGAGCTGTTATGCAATCACCGTGTGTGTGTGGTGTGTACACACACTAAACAAACCCAAAACCTAAATCAGGACAATTTTTTTAAAATAAAATTAAAATATGTTGTAGTAGATGTTTGATTATTAGAATATGATTTTTTGTTATCTATAACTTGTTAAAATGATATGTTCTGAAAGATTTTGTTTGTGGCTGTCAACAGCTCACCAAAACTGGTTTAGTGGCCCTCCAGCTGAAATAATTGCCTAAACCCCATCTTTGTGATGTGTGGTATTATCTCCTCTTAACACATTAAAGTTTGAAATACTTCAGAGAGGCAAATGGAGGAAGGACAGCAGAAGGGAGTTTGTTACTTTATGTTTGCAGTATAATGTAAGGGTAAAAAGAACCTTTTAAAAGAGTCTAGGATCAGACATTGATTTTGCTGACAAAAATCATGAGTGTTACAGCAGTTTCTTCAGTAAGGGTACTTAGCTGTTCTGTGCTTGTCTGTATTGTAAATAGTGTATTTGGCCTAACTGATGATCTGTTTTTGAAATAAGACTATAGAATCTTATTTGAGAGTTGATTTGATTTAGCTGAGCTTGTTGCAGTGCCATTAAGAAACAGACTACCATGCTGATGTTACTAAATCTCTGGTTTTTAAAGTTGATCTTAATGTCTCCAGAGCACTACTTAAATGTACAAATATTGGGTGACCTTTAATTGTTGAAATTTCTGCAGTGTCTTCGGGCAAAAAGTTATGTATACACAACCCATTTGTATGTTTGGTGGAAAGAAAGCTTTTGTATTGGTGGAGGCAATTCTCCACTTCAGTAAGGACCAACTTTTTTGGCAGGGGTGCCATAAATTAAGCCCTCCACCTTACCCAAGTGCCACTCTGATACCCTAACCCTGCCTGATCTGCTGCTTTGCCCTTTGCTTCTTGCCTGATCTGCTTCTTACTGCTTCCCCAATCTGCAGCATGCCATTCAGACTGCCTGTGCCACTTTTGTGTCACAAAAGCCCCTACTGTAGTTGATGCTTCTTTTCATCTCTTCATTTGTATTGTTTAGGCTATGGCATGAAATATGAAGCAGGCTGTACTTGCTGTCAGTGGCCATCAGAGATGACAAGTGTATTCTGCCTCACATTTAATCCGGTTAATCTAGTGCTAGTCAAGCCTGCGCAATATATTGGAATGTAGAATAGCACTTTGTAATATAAGAAATTAATGTAATATATAAGATGAGTAGGTTAGTGAGATACCAAATTTAAGAAGAACTGGATCTAAAGTGATTTATTCTTTTAAGATTTAAAGCTACATCTTGCTTTGCAGAGTATTTTTTTGAAGAAGCTTTCTACAAGTGGTCTCTCAGTAAATATGTTGTCACTTGTCTTGCGTTCATTAGTTAAACTTTTATTGGAAGTAAGAATTGGAGTCCTTACAAATTAATCTGTATTCTACCACGTAGGAATCAAATGAGACTTTTTTTCTGGTAAATTTCCTAAGTGGCTAAAAGTGAAACATGCAGGTAGCTAAATTGTATGCTGATCACTTGGCATGAAAATCAGCATAATAGTGGTTAACTTTTGTCTAGGCAAGACTGCTAAATATCTTTTGTAGTTGCAAGTATATTTGTACCAAAGTTTGAATTGGTTTCCTGTCAAGCAGATCTCGCTGGCTTTAGTGTTTAACATGAACTGATACCATTTTCAAAATTATTTGACTGTTGTTGTAATTATCCCTATGACCACAATCTTGTGGTATAACTTTGGTAACCAACTACTCCTTGGGCTTTTGGGGCAGTAGTTTACTTAGAACAGTGTGTCAAACAAGGTTTTAAAAAGAAAATGCAAATGACAGACCTGATTCTGAAATGAATATCAGTGATACTGTATGTCATGGCAATACTTCCAAAATATGACATTTCTTTCCATGTATCTTGTTCTTCTCAGGAAAACGTTCAAAGTAGATGACATGTTATCAAAAGTAGAGAAGATGAAGGGAGAGCAAGAGTCTCACAGGTATTTATTCATTTTTGTCAGAAGGTCATGTGTGGTTCAAGTGGGGGTATAATAAAAGGAAATGATTATGATAAGGAGTGTGCTTGCTACATGACAGCAATGTTACTTCCAACACTTTGATGTATATATCCATTGATGGGAAAGGGAAATACACTTCTCTTTTAAAAAAAAAAAAAAAAAAATCTTTTTCACAAAGACCCAAGGAGGAAATTGTAAAACTTTGAACATTTAATTATTTTTTCAGTGAGCAATTGCTGTTCGTCTGGGGAAAGTGCTTAAACTATTATCAGGCTGTGAAATAATGGGTTTCATTAATGTGTAATCAAGTTTGTGTTTTGCAGTTGTTTGTGGGCATTGTGGAAATAAGCAAGTAAAACTGCATATTTATATTGTAGTTGAATTTAAAATATATGGAGTTGGGCAAAGCACATTTTAGTAGTTTCACATTGCCATAGCTAGAAGTTTCTCTATTGTTTAGGCTTAACTTGTAACCCTCTAAAATATAGTTTCTTTCATTACAGTTTTTAATTTTTTTTTATTTTGATCTCATAGCAGACCCCCAAAGTAGTGTAAGGTATGTATCATTCTACTCCAGTAGAAATACTTGAGAGATCAGACCTTGCTGAGGAAAGTAGAACTACTTAATTGGCAAACTTTTGAGTCTCTACCAAATAAACCTCACATTTGAAAAGATGCTTCAGCTTCTTTTTGATACTAATTTGCCTTTGTAATGAAAAAGTATGCAGAATAGCGAGACTGTCTCCATGGGCTGCATACAGACAATTACTGAGACATTAGGTGATGCTGGGCCAAAAAACCTGCTTTTCAACTTATTAAATGCATTAATTACAAAAAACTGTGCACTTAGGTGCACTTCATTACAAATTGCAGTGTAATTTAGTTCAATATACTGGATGTGTTAAGAGAAGGACCTGTGCAATTTACTGAGATGTTAGTTACTTTCTTGTTTTGTTTTTTTTAAAAAAGTACATCTCCTTTGTTTTTGTGGGAGAAACCCACACAAACTGGAGAGAATGAAATTGGACAGAGAATGAAACCGACCACTTGTGAGAAGTAAACAAAATGTAAAAATCTCTGTGCTATGAAAATAGTGTTATAACAGAGGTTAATAATACGTTTACATTTCTTAAGGTAAGTTTAATGTCCGTGTCTCACCCTATCTGTAGCAGCACTATTCTGTTTTCGACTGTAGAGTATCAGTTTAGTATTGGAACTGAATGAAAGATTCCTCCAAATCAGTAACTTGTGTGAACTCTCATATTTATAAACTTTTCTCTGAATTGGGACAATCGTTTTTTGAAAAAAAATATTAAACTAGTAATCGTTAATGCAACAAACTAATGGCATGCAAGAAGTCTGCAAAAATATGAGAAGTGACCAAAATGCATTGTTTCTGTAGATGATTTGTGTAAATCCTGGGCATGAGCGTATTTCTCCTCTTAGTCTTAATTGACAATCTAATTAGACATTAAACTACCTGAGCTATTTCAGGAAGAACGTTAATGAGTCCTGTTTAAGTACTGCCAAAAGAATTTTGTTCTATTCTGATGTCCATATGAAGAGATCATAATTAGTTGGCTTTATATTCTTCTTTGGTGCAAAGGCTATGGGTAATTAACCAAGAGATTTTCTAGGAGTCGCTTAATGGATTATGATATTTGAAGCTTTCATGAAACAGTGAAACAAAAGCAGACTTTGAAAGGCTGTAGCATGAATTTCCAGAATGTGGGAAGGTTTTTCACATACAGATGTGCTTTTGTATCCTTTTAAAACATAAAAACACATTGCAACGGGTGCCTTGCAAAGCTTAATAAACGATTATGAAGTTCATGTGCTGGATAGATCTTTTCAGGTTATATTAACCTGTAGAAAATGCTAAATCTTTTGTTTTATTAATCCAGTTACATGTACTTTACCTATAACTAAGCTTCTTATAAACTGTTTTTTTCCTTGCTTGGAAAGGGTCAGATGAATCTCTAGTTCTCAGGATTAGTTTAGGACCTGACTGGAAACAAACTTAGTTTAACAAATTTCTGTTTTTTTATCTAACATCAAAAAGTTTTGTTTTTTTAAATACAAATTCCCTTCTGAAAATCATTTGGCATAATAATATAATTTTCTTCTGATGTAAGTATAGATGAACACTACTTTCTAAATATGTATTGTGTGGCACTTGTGTCTCAAACTTTTCATGTTTAATAATTGTCACAAAGTAAAGGTGAACCCCAAGAAAATTCCTCCTCTCAAATATTTTGAGTCTCAATGACTGTATTGAAAATACTTTGGATGAAGTTAATCAGAAAACCGAACAGGGCTGAATTAAATGGCCTGAGTTTTGCTGTAACTTACGTGGGGCAGTTTGTTTTTGGTAGAAAAATCAGTATGAAGTTGAAGATGTCTTTCTTTCTGACTAGGACCTTCTAGAGTATGGATGAGTTTGTTAATAGTATTTTATTTTATTTAAAAGAGTTATTCAGCCAAATTACTTAGTTCCCTGAACAATTTACTTTCACTTTTTTACATGCCCTCCAGTGTGCTAAATTTAACCTTTTTATGATTTGAGATTAAGGATAAAGTGGATCTACCAAAGTAAAGTTGCAAAATTACCTATATAATAAGATGTAACAATATGAAATTCAGCCTCAGCAAGAAGAGGCTGAGGCGGGACCTGGTGGCTACCTACAAGCTCATCAGAGGAGATCAACAGCAAATAGGCAGAGCCCTTTTCTCCCCAGCACCACCTGGGGTGACAAGGAACAGTGGTCATAAGCTGATGGAGAATAGATTTAGGTTAGAGATCAGAAGGCAATATTTTACAGTTAGGATGTGAAGGGAAGTGGTCCTCGCCCCTACCTTGGGCAAATTCAAGAGGAGGTTGGATGATCACCTGTTTGGGGTCTTGTGAACCCAGCATTCATTCCTGCCTGTGGCAGGGGCTCAGGTTAGATGATCTGTTCAGGTCCCACCAGACCCTAGCTACTATGAAATAAAATGTAATAATTTAAACTAATGAGGAGGTTTTGTATTGTAAGTGGAGCTGGTAGTACTAGGTATTGTCTTTGGATCAAGTATAAGATCCTGTTTTTAGTTCCTTATCTTTAAATATTTATACTAAGAATGTCTATGCTTTGTGTCTGTCCCCAGCTAACTTTTGTTTGAAACCTCAGCCAAAACAAGTTGGCTGGGTAAAGAGAGAGAGAGAGAGAGAGAGAGAGAGTGTGTGTGTGTGTGTGTGTGTGTGTGTGTGTGTGTGTGTGTGTGTGTGTAATGCTTCTTGCACTCTGCTTTGGTTCTCAGACTTGAATGTTGAAGGGGGTGACCTATTATCTGTCCTTGGGTAAAGCTATCAAAATTTGATTTTAAAAAATAAGTCTTTGAAAAATACTGATTTTTGATATGCTCAGTAGAGACTTCTGTTTTAACAGCTAACATCGTTAGTAGATTGAGGAATAGATTGGGCTAAGGAGGTTGGTGGTTGACTTGGAGAATTCAACTGTCTTAACCAGAGTCTTTAGTTTTTCATGTGTGATACCTGCCTCATCTACTTCACACCTTCTAGGTTGCACAACAAATTGATCTTGTTGCATACCCCTGGTTCATGCTTGGAACAAATTAGTCTTACTTGGGGAAGGGAAGGTGGTGGAAAAATAATTTGTGAGCTCATAATTGGAAAGTGAGATGGAGAATTTGTGATAAAGTTGAAAACTTACCTATTTTTGCCTCCTATAACAATTGTTCTGTGCAGGCTATTTGCAAAGAGCAAGTTTGTCTTTAAATTTGCATGAGTGCCATATTAAGCATACTGTAGTTTTATTAGTTAATGGTGGGGAGGAAGTTGACACTATTGTAGATGTAGTTCTGGTTTTTATATCTGTTTTCAAGAACTAGCTGTTTTAATATAACCCTCTTTTTCTTTTCCTTTTCTCTCCTCTCCTCTCCTCCCCTGCCCTCCCCTCCTCCCTTCCCCTTCCCCCCCCATCATTTAGCTTGTCTGCTCATTTGCAACTCACGTTCACTGGTTTCTTCCATAAAAATGGTATGTCTGTTTATTATTATACTAATTATAATTATAACTAACATATAATGTTGTATAATGAAGCTTTTAGTAGAGATATAGACTGTAAAAGGATATTTACGGTGGATAGACTTGCTGTGTATTATAATGCCTGATGATTACAAAAAATACCTTTTTTTAATTGCTTTTTTGCTTACCTATTGTGTGCATGCACAATAAAATATTTCTATAGTTAAAAAAATACTTTTTTACCACATGTACTTTAAATGTTGTTTAATTGTAGGAAATCATGCAGGCTTGTAAACTTTCTTTACAAAACACAAAAGCAGATTTTATTAAAGACTTAATCTTCATCCTCTTAGGCTCTATTAGCAGAGCATTAAAATAAACTTGAGTTTTTTACTTTAAGAATGCCAACTTGTGGAAATCTTGTTTTCTGTTTTTGTACCATTTTGTTAATGGTAAATTTAATGTTTTGAGGTTAAAATTAGAAGAATGAGACTTTTGCACATTTCAGATACCATCTAGAAATGAGGCGGAGAGTCTTTCCAAGAATAATTGGAATAACATCCTGTTTAATGTTTTGCAGTCCTAAAATGTGTATCTGTAGGATGCTCAGCCTCAAGTTTACAAAAATTTTAAAGGGATAAACAGTAAGGGCCTGAGTTCAAGGTTTTGTTTCTTCTCTAGTCGGAGCAGCAGCTGTATTCTTTCTGTTGTTCTAAGTATTGGTAACCACTGTCTCTTGATGGAGAAACATGCTTAAACCAAGGATATATATAATTTAGAATGTGGATAGTAATGTTGGTAGCTTCCTTGCTGCCTTAATAACTAATGTATTTTACTTCCACATGTTCTAAAAAGTATTTAAAATTGTGGCTGCTAGAGCTGGGATTTTAAAACTATTTTTTCTCTCGGCTACTAAAAAAACAAAACAGGGATTTTATTCTTGGCAGTTGATGTTGCTCCTTTGATCTAGAGTAGTAGTTGGTGTTTTGGGGCCACAGAACAGAAGAACCCTGCTTGGGTCTTAAGGAAGCCAGATTTCTGACTGCAGCTGTCTTTTTCTCCTCCTCCCGCCACCCCCCCTGCGGCTGTGTTGTGGGCACTTTTTTTTCATTTAAGTTCTGCCCTCAGGTGTATTGCTTTAAGCAGGACAGCAACAGGAGATCGTGGAGAAAAAGAAAAAAAGGGAAGTAAGTGCACAGCGCTGTATTTTGGGAGAAAAAAAAATCTCTTCTCAATCTGGCACCTGATAGGAAGATCGCTGTGCAAAACCTCAAGTAACTGGGGTATATGATAGTGACATTGTACTTCTGTATAGACCCTATTTGTTAGACTTTGGTTTAAAATGTAGTCCTTTGGTTGGTAGGTTCTGAAAGTTTTCAGGATGTTTGTATATTTGGCGTAAGTCAAGATGAGAGCTCTTTTTGTACTGTGACTGTGCTGTGGCCACAAAATGCTTATATGCTTGTCTCTCTTTCCCCTCAACAAAAGTAGGAACAGTGAGAATGATATGATTGTAACCTTTTTTACAGTGTATATAAAGAACATGTATGTATGATGCATGCCCAGTGATGCATACAAAATAGAGCATTTCAGTGAATGACGCTGGAGCCTCATTGATGTGCTTTCCTTTCTGGTAAAATTGTTCCAAAAGCTCTTATAAATGCTGCACTTCGATTTTACAAAAATTGTGATAAGGCTAGAAATGCGTGTGTTAGACGTGCTTACTGTTTAGGCAGTCAATAGGCATATTTTCTGTATCATTTGTATGCTTGCTTAAATATGATTTGAAGATAAGCCTCCAGAATTTTTATAAATGCTGAAGAGCAAGTAAATCATTGCAATTCTGTTGATGTCCTTTTTAAGATGGGTACACAAACACTTGTCATTACAATTTAAAAAAAATAGGAAAAAGTATTATTAAACAAGGTTGTTTCTTCAATGCAAATACAAGGTGTTTATAAACTCCTGGTGCAACTTCAAACTTCAATAACTTTGGATGTACACATGATAGAAATAAACTGTAAATGGCGATTTAAAGAAGAATTCAATAAGTTTTAACACAAAAAGCTCAAATTTCTAGACTTTAACATAACCACCATCTTTTGTGATATTCTTCCATTTAATTTTCCATCTTGTAGAAAACATTGTCCAGTTGTTGCTGAGTGATTTCATGAATTACATTTGTGACCCTTCCCCTATTCTAAAAGACTTAATGAATTATGCTTTCAATTGCCATTTACAGTTTGATTCTATCGTGTATATTGAAAGTTTTTAAAGTTGCCAAAGGACTGCATAAACACCCTGTGTAATGTCAATATGAAGGCTAGTGCCATAATCCAAAGTTTGAGGTTTTGGTTTGAATGAGTGTTTTAAATCCATAACAGATAAAAATGGATTAAAGTGTTGATAGCGATTGAAAAATTGGCATAGCTCTTGAAAGTCTTGATTTAAGGAATGTATCCACAACTGTTACTTGTTTTCACAATTTGTGTTACCATCTAGCTATCAGTGTTAGTTTAAAATAACAGCTTTGCTGAAAACTGCCTATTAAATATGCCTGGCAACAGCAAAACCTCCTTTGAATGTGAAGGTTGCTAGAAATTTTCAGCAATCATGGTCATCATAACAATACTGGGAGGCTTCTTACTCAGCAATGCACCATTAAGAAATTAAAGTTAATGCAGAATATTATTGAGTTAAATGGTCCAATACACAGATCACCTTGGAAGGCTCAACATTCCATTTCTTGTAAAGCTGTGATTTTTGAGGTTCACATGAACACATTTTATGATAAATTGTGCAGACAGTTGGATTTTGAAGTGGAGTTAGTTTGGATGGGAAAATGCATTGTGTTTTGAAATTTTAATCATAGAATCATAGAAGTAGGGTTGGAAGGGACCTTGTAGATCTTCAAATCTGACCCCCTGCCTGGGCAGGAGGAAAACTGGACTTAAATGACCCCAGCCAGGTAGGCATCAAGCTGCTTCTTAAAGACCCCCAGGGTAGAAGCCAGCCTCACTTCCCTTGTAAGTTGGTTCCAGATCCTAGCCGCCCTAGCTGTGAAGTAGTTCTTATGGCTGTCTAATCTAAACCTACTCTCCAGCAACTTGTGGCCATTATTCCTTGTTATCCCAGGAGAAACAAGGTCTCCTCCAAACCCTTCTGGTCGCCCCTAGTGAGTTTATAGATGGTCACCAGGTCCCCCCTCAGCCTTCTCTTGTGAAGGCTGAACAGGTTCAGGTCCTGTAGCCTCTCATTGTAGGGTCTG
>JAGPOW010002173.1:6323448-6385702 GCA_030014935.1 Caiman crocodilus | reverse complement strand
ACACCTCTCATCTCTGGGCTTTAGTATTGCATTGTTCAAGATAGGGTAAGACTTGAAGACTGCTTGGAACCGTTAAATTTTACAAAGGGCAGCATTCTGCACTTGCATTAGTTAGGCAGATATAAGTGTCAAGGCTGTATTTTACAATAGTACCTTAAAAAGCTTACTTAAGTCTGCTGCTTTCCCAAGGATGCATAAAGTTCTAAAGGTGTTGTGTTGTCACCAGTGTTCTTCCCAAGTCCTAGAAAGAAAATTAATGAAATAAGTTGTTTTAAGATAGGAAGTCTTTTCCAAGTATGGTTGCATTTTGCTGCAATCCAGAAAACTAGAGGAAAATGTGGTACTAAGAAAGTAGCCTACAGGACACTGCTGCAAGTGGTACAGACAGATGACCTGAGAAGGGGTTGGGCCCCGCCCCTGGACACAAGGAAGCAGGTGGCGGGTTTGGCAGTGGGGTGTGACAAGCGGCCACATGCTGGATTTGGTGGGGGATGCTGAGCGGCCAGATGCAAAGCCAGTGGCAGCGTGGAGTCACTGTGCCAGTCTGCCTGGCTCCTCGGGGGCCCCCCAAAGCACAGGGCCCAGGGTGGTCACTCTGATTTGCCCCCTCCCCCCATGGATGGTCCTGGGTACAGACTAGAATATGAGGCCTTTTCTAGCCTTTGCTTGTGCACTACAGGAACGTTATGTGGAATTTCACTTGTTCCCAAAACTTGGGTGTAAGGAACCTACAGTTTGTAAACAGTCTTCTGTTGACACTTTGGAAGCAAAATGGAACTCAGAACTGGGTCTTGTATCTTACTTGATTTTAAAAGAAGTTTTTTTCTTCAGTGTAGGTCTTTGATCTATGTTTAGGGTGTGCATTCCCCATAAAACTGTGTAGGTTAGCTATTGTTTTCCTGATGGCCATCATTGGCTGTGTCGAAGAGGAAGAATGGTCTTACTAAACTGGAACGGTATCTAGTCTGTCAGGTAACCCACTTGATACTTGCATATTTACCAGGATGTACTGTATTCATATCATAAAGTCAAAATTTTTTCTTAAGATTAACCACAAGGGTTTGATTTCGGCCTGAAAATTCCAAACTAAACTAACGGTTTTTCACACTTCAGTTATATAATAATGTACAGCATCAAATGCGAGACATGACACATTAGTCATTAAATTTAGACGGTATGTTTGCAGTGCAGTTATCCGAAGCTATTTTTTTCAGCGTTTGTCACTTGCAATGAATGTACTGCTAAACTGTTGCTAAAAAATAATTAGTTACTTATTAAATGAAGGACCATTTTAAGTTCCCTGAAGGATTCTTGCATTCGGGATGTTCATCTGGTATTTGAAGTGATGTTTGTTCTGGTAGATTTGGCAAGAACATAAAGACCTCTTCATTGCTGATTTCTGACATTAATGAGTTACTCAGGTGGGCTTTTATTTGGGTAGCAGATTTCTTCCAGAGAGGGAACCTTGAACAAAACTTTTCTGTACTTGCCTAAGAAACAAAGGCTAATGACATCTCTTTTTTTCCCCAGCTGTGAAAGAATCCTTACCAGCAGATCTACAAACAAGGAAGGAGAGAGATGTGTTAAATGAACCTCGACAAAAATTGAGAATATTTTATCAGGTACTGAAAATATAATAACAGTAAAACCCAAGGGAAATGTGTGAGAATTATGTAGAATATAAATGCTTGGGCTGGATTCAGATTTCTTGTTGGCTGAATGCAACAGGAAGGATTTTTAGTTGTATTTGTGGTAGTCTGATTTAGTGCCTAACTATAGAGATCCCAACAGGTCTGAGATGTACAGATGTAGATGAGGCATCCACTTCTCTGCTCGTAGCTGTTCTGATGGGGACTATTTAATATAATCGTGCCCAGCCCTGTGCATTTGGGAGCTTCTGTGTCCACTTACAAAGGGGGTTGGGGTGGATTTCAGAGGTGATCCCTTGTTTGTGAGGCACAGATTCACCATAAGTAGAATCACAGAAAGTTAAGGTTGAAAGGGACCTTAGGAGGTCTTCCTAGTTCTAGTTCAACCCCCTGCTCAAAGCAGGACCTCCCCCAACTATATCATCCCAGCCAAGGCTTTGTCTAGCTGGTTCTTCTCTTCTCTAGACTAAATAAGCCCAACTCCCTCAGTTTCTCCTCTGAAGTCATGTCCCCCAGTCCCCCCGAACCATTTTTGTTGTCCCCTGCTGGACTCATGAAGTCCTGTAGTTCTCACCCTCTGATCTTGGCCCCTACTGCCAAAAGATTGAATCCATGTGGATGCTTGTTTTCCAAGGTAATTTTTAACTTGGTTTTGGGGTGGAGGATTTATGTTTGAAATGTACTAGATATACTAATACCAGCTTTTCTTATTTGCATTAGTTCCTTTATAACAACAACACAAGACAGCAGACTGAAGCCAGAGATGACTTGCATTGCCCGTGGTGCACGTTGAACTGCCGCAAACTTTATAGTTTACTCAAACATCTCAAACTTTGTCATAGCAGATTTATCTTTAATTATGTTGTAAGTCATTCAAATTTGGGTTATATTTTTAAGAGACACATGCCCCAGTTGCTGCTTTTTGCTATTATGCAATCATTTATAAAATGTAGCAACTAATTTACTTTAGACTTGGTTGGAAATACTGTGAGTCTGTTAGGAAGGAATTAAATAACGTTTCAAGTCCTCATTAATTTTAGTTACCCTAGTAAGAAATTATTAAAGGTTACTTGGAAGGGGAATTGTTTCCAGTTGTCTCAATGATTATTATTATTATTATTATTATTATTACTATTTTTAGAGTCCATCAAAATTGAAATCTCATTTACTTAATCCTGAATGGTTTTGTCATTCTGTTGATATCTTGCTAATCTTGCAGCTTCATTGCTTTGAGATCTAGGTAAAATGTAGGGGGTACAGTTGCTGGGTTTCCTAAAATAATCTTAACTTCTGAGACTAGGTGTTACCATTTCTGCATTGCAGTATTCTGAATATTGACTTAAAGTTTCCGAATGAAGCAAAATTTTTGTAGGACTGATGGCTTTTATTTTTAAATCTTGGGGCAAAAAGGAGAAGGAATGAGTGGCTTATTTGTTTGTAAAAGCAATATTTTATGGGGGAAGAATCTGAAACTACAGCTGCATGGGGGATGTAATGCTAAGGGTACAGTGATTCTGTAAGGCATTCAGAGTTTGTACAGTCACTTTTCAGTAGACTGAAGGGGACAGATTCTATGACATGATATTTTTTCATTGCACTAAGCACACTTATTGTTGTTTATTGCAGTATCATCCAAAAGGTGCTAGAATAGATGTTTCTATCAATGAGTGTTATGATGGTTCGTATGCTGGAAATCCTCAGGATATTCATCGTCAACCTGGATTTGCTTTCAGTCGCAATGGACCGGTCAAAAGAACTCCTATTACGCACATACTTGTATGCAGGTAAGTGAATGAAAAGTGAAGTGGTGGTCTCTGTATAGTACATGTCTAAAATTCTGCCTTTATGGACCCATTGGATTTGGGAAAGTTGCAAGTGAAGTTTACCTGTCTTTGAAAAGTAAGTGTAACGTATTGAAAGATAATGTCATCTTTATCAATGACTTGCTATCAGATTTGTTTTTAAGTAGGTAGTTTTTGTTGTGCACTTCCCAAAAGAGTCTTCCTGTGATCTGAATGTTAAAAGTCTGGCTTACGCTTCTCCAGTGGTGTTGACAATTCAAAAATCAACATAAATATTAAATTAGGTGTGCAAGATAAAACAACCTATTCTTTTCTTATAGGGATTAGCTCTTCAGTGCTAATGGGGGTAAAAAGCTACAAAGATGGGAGGAATCTTGCTCCTTATACAGTTCAGTAAAAAAACAGTATTCTTACATGTTTCCTTTCACATGAGAATAACTGCTCAAATTGTTATGCAGCTACTTTTCACAATTAGTGGGTTGTGGGGGTATTTTGGATCCAAGATGAGGATTTTTCCCCATTTCAGCATCTTTGTCTTAGATTTTGACTACAAGGCAGAAGGCAGAGAACAGGTGGCTGCTGTAGCTCTGACTCTGGTCCTGAGTCCAGGTCAGGACAAGTCAGAACCACAGCAGCTTCCTACCCTTCTACAGCCTCTGTCTCCTCCCCTTACTGTCAGACATGGCTCCAGCTTCATTGCTTCCTGGGCCACAGAGTACATGGAAACTCCAGCCCCTGGGTGTTACTGCATGGCCGAGCAGGGGCCATGTGTTCTGTGCCGTTGCAGGCATTATACATTTTCTATAAGAGAATCTGCTTAATTCTTGGGAGGTTATCCTAAATTTGAAGTTGTCTTAGACTTTGGTAAATATGGTATTGATATCTTATTCTGGTTTACAAAAACTAGTACCAAAGATAATTACAGCCTAATAAAATGACAAGTTTTCTTAGTCACACTGCCCAGTGTTTTTTAACAAAACACTATTAGTCAATCTTAGAAGTAACATGGAAAGTGGTCTTAGCTTTTTTTTGTTTTGTTTTTTATAGGCCAAAGCGTACAAAAGCAAGCATGTCAGAATTTCTAGAATCTGAAGATGGAGAAGTGGAACAGCAAAGAACATACAGCAGTGGGCATAATCGATTATATTTCCACAGTGACACGTGTTTACCTCTCCGTCCTCAAGAAATGGAAGTAGATAGTGAAGATGAAAAAGATCCTGAGTGGCTGAGAGAGAAGACTATTACTGTAATTATTCTACTTTTTCAAAGATATGGTTAATCAGATTTTACCTAAATACCTAGCAGATGGCTCCAGTCTGTTTTGCCAAGCAGCCATACTTTCTGATGGGCTTCAATCAGAAATCCAAACAGTGCATATGTATTACTCTGGCCATCTTCAGTTTACTATGTTGCTTGGCCTTCATGGTTCAATAGAGAAAGTCTGAGTTGCACACACAATAGTAGTATGCATAGCAATGAATTCTTGAAACCAAAGTCTTTACAGTGCCTGTCCTGATAGAAGTACTTTGATTCATTTACAGTTATTTTTATGTCAGCTGAAAAGCAGCAAAGGGGGAACATAGAGAACAAGAACTGAGCTTACTAACCTTGGAATTCTAATGTTTGTTTTGGACATATTTCACTACAGCAAATTGAAGAATTTTCTGATGTTAACGAAGGAGAGAAAGAAGTGATGAAATTATGGAATCTACATGTTATGAAGCACGGGTATGTTAGCTATTTATAAAATGTCTATTTCTAGTAAGTTAAACCATTTATTTGCATTGTTACTGAATTTTAATACATATTCATATTTGTATGCATTAACCATTGCATATTGCCCATCTTTTTTCCTCATAGTGAATTATATGGGTTGTATTTTTTTTGACAAGGTACTGAAATTTGGTTGCAGTTCCTAAAGGCTCTTGCATTTGGCTTAGGTTTTCTTTTTTGTTTTCCCTTATAGCTAAAATTTCTAATTGTACCTCTTGATCAGAGGGAGCAAGGAGCATTTAGAAACAGTTTGTGCTAGCTAAATTGCAAGCTGTTTTGGGGAGGAATGCAGCAACTTTTTAATAGTGTACAGTAATGCTATGTAACTTAAAATAAGTGGAAAATGCTGTTGTTTCTCAATGAAACCCAGAGAATGAATTAAAGCAGACTGGCTTCATCTCTAGAATTAGAATTGGCCAGTGCATTTGTCCTGATGTCACATTTTCAGAAAATGTTAAGTAGAACTACCCAGGGTCTTGGATGAGAGCGAGAGAATCAAGGTACTGTTCTTGCCAAATAGTATTATATGTGTAAAGCAAGATGTTTGGTTGATTTTTTTTTTTTTGTCATAATGCTCTAGGGCATGGGCATGTACTCTGCAGTTATTGTGTAGGGTAAAAACATGCATGGTACATTAAAATGGACTCTAATCATATCTTACTGCCTTTTCAATGACTGGTAAGTTGCTGTGGGTCACTTGTCCATGTGCTTACACCCCTGAGCCTGTTCATTTTCTAGCCTTAATTTTTTGCAAAGCCAGACAAAAAGAAATAAAATCCCATGTGATGCGAGTGTCACTCCTCCTGTGGCTAAGACCCAGGGAACCCTGAAAGCTGGCTTGTGGGTTGTAGCTTTACTAAATAACTCGCAGGTTCTATACAAACCGTGCTCTAGAACTGCTCTAAAAGTATGTGTAAGGATGCCCAGGTGTTTTGATACAAATCCCATTTAAAACTTCGTATAGATTCTGGGTTCAGCCCATATAAGTATCAAACCTTTAAAATAGCAAGGTGAGCTGCTGAGAAGTTACTTAAATAAAGGTAACATGCCACTCGTGTTATGTTCTGAATGAGAGCCTTTGTACCCAGCTGTGGCACTATTACAATATTGGTGGTTGGACCATATAACTGATTTACTGTGCATTCACTACTGTATTGCCTTTTTTTCTTCCCCTCCCCACCCCATGTTTTGTTTCCATACTAACAAATGTTTTTTATGTTGACAGGTTTATTGCTGACAATCAAATGAATCATGCCTGTATGCTGTTTGTTGAAAATTATGGACAGAAAATAATTAAGAAGAATTTATGTAGAAACTTTATGCTTCACCTGGTCAGCATGCATGACTTTAACCTCATTAGCATAATGTCAATAGACAAAGCTGTTGCCAGGCTTCGAGAAATGCAACAGAAATTAGAAAAAGGAGAATCAACTACCCCAACAGATGATGAGTTTTCTGAAGAACAAAGTGGGACAACAAATGGATACAGTGAAAATAACACAAGAGAGAGAATTTCAGAAACAGATAGTGTCTCAGGGGTCACAAAACAGAGCAAAAAACAGAAGCTCTAAAGGTAAAGGTAAATGCCATTCAACGGACAAACATTGAAGTGACGTTCTAGGGTGCATGAATTCTATAAAGAATTAAACAGAAATATTACACAGGTTCCAGACAGGCACTGTTGAGTGGAAATAAATAAATGATTTCAACAAGGATATTGTTACAACAGGGTTTCTCTTCAGTTAATTATGCAAGTACTACATGTATATCAGTTTTAGTGATGTAATGACAATATTCTAAGACTTGGAGCATGAAGAGCAATACAGAAATCTTTTGTAATTTTAGTAATTAGTGTCTTATGAACTCTATTAAATTTTCATAATTTAAATATATGTAAAAGTTTTTATATTAAGGTTTTTTGCATCTGTATCTGGCTGTTTTCCTACCTTGGATTTGTGAAACATTGGGGAAGGGGACTGGGATATAGTTTATACTTTTTTTTCCTTTTAAAAGAAATTCTCCAGTTAGCTTTTTGTGAGCATATGCATCATTACTTAAAGGTTAACCTTGATCCTTGTTTTTTTGAAATCATTTATCAATGTACTATTAAGCTACACATTGAGAATTTTTTTACACTAAACAAATTTTGAAGGTTTGCAAACTTAACGTAGCACTTCTTTGTCTCATGCCTGTTTGGAAAGACCTTGGCTTTTCCTGTTGCAGACACAGCGAAGTCCCATCTTGACTTCCTGTGGTTACCGGCAGTTTGATTTTTGTGGATAATTCTGATGTATTGATCACCCAGTGTACCATTTTAAACTTGAACATTAACTCCTTTCTAGTTTGATTACGCATTTACACAGCTACGCAAGTTTTTTGGTGTCTAGCCCTTTTCATTAGGGTTTCATTATAGCGTGCCATGCTAAGGCTGAGAGTCTGCAGTCAGTATGGAGGCATTACTCAGATGAATTTCTGATGGCGTTAGGCTTGCTGTTTTGCCTGAGTACAGACTGCAGAGGCAGGCCGTAGGTTTAGCTTGGGCTTTTTGAGATGCCACTCTTGAGGAAAAATGCACTGTAAAATTGGACCAGAAAATGTGTTGCACTTCTTATGCAAGTATTCTGTGATGTATTGTATTCAATACAGATACTAAAATGCTGACTAAAATATGTTCGAGCAGTTCTGCACTGCTGTTAACACATTTTATGCATACGTTTACAGATTTTTTTCCAATGGAAAGTGGTTTCACTACTGGTACAGTATCAGCACCGAAGGTTTTATTCCAGCAAGCACTGTGGTTGAGTGACATCACCTCAATTTTTTATTATCCTTAAGATATTGCATTTTTCATATTCTTTATTTATAAAGGAACAATGCTGCTGTAAATACAGGTATTTTTAATTTTTTTATTTCATTCCATCACCATCAGATGCAGTTCCCTATTTTGTTTAAGGGGTATATAAGCTTTCTAATGGTGTCTTCAGAAATTTATAAAATGTAAATACTGATTTTGATGGTCCTTAAGATGTGTTTAACTGTGAGACTATTTAACTAATGGTGTGGATGTGATTTGTCATCCAGTATTAAGTTCTTAGTCACTGATTTTGTGTAAAAATAGGAAAGAGGGAAACTGCAGCTTTCATTACAAACTCTTTGATTTGCCAGTTATCTGAGTTATAGCAAACTCATAATTATGCCTCTGGATAGTACATCAAGCATTTCTCTCTGGCTTTAATTTGCTAAAGCTGTGCACATATGTAAAAAAAAAAAAAAATAGATTATTTTAGGGGAGATGTAGTTCTAGAACTATTGCTTATGTCATTTCTTAAGCAGTTATGCTCTTAATGCTTAAAAGAAGGCTAGCATTGTTTGCACAAAAAGTTGGTGATCCCCAAAAAATAGTAATGAAATTACTTCTGTCCAGTAAACTTTGTATGTCATGTCAATTTATAATAAAAGCTGAAAAAAATCCCTTTGTTTTCTATTTATAAAGATGCCTTTTCTATATGTACCCTTAATGAAAGATTTTGAAGAAATCATGTAAGCTGGTTAAAAAGCATTTGAATGGTACAGTAGATGTAAAGAGAAAAATCACATTCAGTTGTTTAAATGAACCTTTGTTTTTACATTAAATGTTTATTTGAAATCAGATTTTGTACATAAAGTTCAGTAATATAAAATCTGCCATGATGGTTGTCCAGTCATTTTGTGTGCATGCAAAAAAGGCCACAAGCAGTACCTAGCAGTAATAGTGCAACTTTGTTTTCAGTTTGGACCACATTTTTAGACTGTCATGATTCTGAAATCTGTTTTGGAGTTTCATACTGTTGCTCTTCTGTGGATATCTGAGCACGCTTCTCCCATAAACCTGGTGATGGGAGTTCATGAAGTTAAATGAACTGCTTTGGAGTTCATGGAGTTGAATCCTCTTTTGGGAGGTAGAAACTCTGCTTACAATTTCTGTTTTGAGGATGGGTGTTTAATTAGATGGTGGTGTCTGCAAGCACAGTGCAAATAGTAGCAGTGATTTTGAGGCACAACTGCAAAAGTGAAGAGCATCACTGTTGACTCGTCACATGTTGGCAAAACCACTCGTTTGGACTTCCATGTGCTGCACTTGTATTTCCTTTGCCAGTGATTAACCCTTTATAGTTGATGTACTCTTGGCCATGAGACTTGTGGGCCAGGAATGCTTTTACTTTACCTGAATGAAAAGTTATATTTACAATAGTGTTACATAATGAATGAAAAACAACCTTTTAGCCCACTGATTTGTATTAATAATCTCAGTTTAACAGCAGCCTTTTAACTTGTATAATGAACATGATGCTCCTCAGTCTAATGGCATTGAATTAATAGACAGTGAAGAAAACTAACCTGTTCTTCCCATTCAGAATAGTGTAGATGCTGAAGGTTAGGGTTGACTTCTCAGCTTAGTTGTTTAGAACTAACTAGGGTCTCCACACCTATAATCTTAAGTAGCAGCAGGTTTGATATTGCTTCTGAGAAACTTGGAAGGGGAGGTATGGGTTTTTTTCAAGTAAGCCTTTTGCTGTGTGCATATTTGAACTCTGACAAAGAACCTTATTTGAACTCTTGGGATCTTTACTTCTTTAAGACCAAGGTTTTGCACTGAGCTATCATTTCTAAGATGATGATAGTTCAGGAATAACATGGGTATATAGAGAAGAGGTGTGATTTGTCCTGTCATTTTGCTCCACCACCAAAGGCAATTCATAGAAGACCTATGGGTGCCTGTCTGGAAGCTGTTTTCGAGCCTGTGCATTTCAGCATTGATTTGAGAAGTGTTGTTGAGGCTGAGTATGGAATAACACTACCACTTCTGCCATGTTCCATATTCAGTGGCAGTTGTCACCTTCAAACTAAATCTCCCAAGATTTGGCTGTTGCTCTAGATTTGTCTGTGTATGAAATGGTGATATTACTGCTAATAAGGTAGAATGGGCTGAGGGAATCTGGCCAAAAATGCTGCCCTAGAATCACCCCAACTTCCACCCATGCCCCATTGGGGGAGCCACAAGGGGCCCGATCCTCATTGACGGTGGCTACACATGCCTCTGGATGGATGGCAGGAGAGGGGCTGGGGTTGCACTGTCCCAGCCTGTTTCCTGCCATGCGCTGCGAGCCATGTGTGCACCAGCTGCCATGGAGCTAGTGCTGGGGCTCCAGAGCCTAGCACAGCTGTTTGCAGCCTGCTACGGCCCCACCACTGGGTCCATGATGGCAGCACCTGCACACATGCCTCTCAGATAGTGGGGGAGGATCCAGGGTTGCATTGCCCCAGGCCCCTTCCTGTCCATGTGACCAGAGGCATGCGCACAGCTGCTGCAGCCATGGAACTGGTGTGGGGGCTGTGGAGCCCCATGCAGCTGTTGGCAGCCACCCAGCTGCAACTGGTGTGGGTAGCTGTGGAGGAAAATGGCCATGTGTGCCAGGGGTTGCTGATCCCTGACTTAAGAGGTTGTTCAACTGAGGGCACTTGTGTAAGCAGACAGGATTGGTAATTGGCAGGTTAATTCCCCATCACTTGCATATCAAGTGTAGCAAGCAGCACCTCTTCAAAAGGACTCTGATCTTGCAGCCAAGACCTCAGGATGCAACTGAAAAGAGCATCTGAAAGATCCTTATGCACTCTTGAGTTTTGTTTGCACCTCAGCTTCCAGTCTTTTAACAAAAGTTAGATCTTGCAGTCCTAGGAAAGCAGTGCAAACTTGGAATGCAGCAAGAACTGAATTTAATAAAATACACCAGGACACTTTTCTTGTTAATCTGGTAAATTGCATATGAATATCACTGTTGAATGTAGGTAGTTTGACCTAACTGTACAGTCAGGAGTATGTGAATGTCCTGATTTTATAGCACAGGACTCGAGCTGGTGGATCTTGAGTGACAAGGCAGCAGTGTGGAGTTTCTACCAGAGTGGTCTGGAGTGTATGTCTCACTACTACTAAGAGATGGGTTTTTTGGTCCTAAGAACATAAGGGAAAACTGGCATCTTGTCTGGACTGAAGACTTGCCTTGTACTAAATGGCCAGAGGAGGCAGTGTTTGTTTAGTCCTGACCAGTTGGTGCTTCCCATAAAGATACCTCTGGACACTGCAGGACACAATTTTTCTGACTGGAAATCTGACACGACCAGGTACATCGCAGGAAAGCAGCAGCTCCTAAACTTCAGGTTTGCCTCCCCTTGCATGGTGTGATCCTCTTCCCGTGAGGATGAAATATGCTTCTTTTTAACAATACTGAATTCTCCCATGTTTAATGGCTGGTAGAGAAATAGCTTTATATATAGGGTAACTAATAATTTTAGGAAAATGTGGGATTGAGGTGCCAACTCCATCTGTCTGTGTCCTGTTCCCTACCCCCTTACAGCTTCCAAGGGAGGGGTGGGAGAGGGCAGAGGCCTGTAGTGGAGCTCCATCCCCCATATGCAGGGACTGGGAATGGGCCCTGTGTGATGTCCCCTGGCCTCCACCAGCCTGTGCTGCATGGCCACATGGTGCCGTGTACTGCTGTTAGCAATCAGCTGGGTGCAGAGCCCAGAGCTACACTGCTCCCATCCCAACCAAAACATGGAGGGGAAGGAACTGCTTCAGGCAGGGGTCTGAGCCCTGGGCTCTGGAAGGCAGTGGCTGTTCCCTGGTCCCAATGCCAGGAGTCAGGCATGGGCAGGCAGGTTTCTGCCAACCTGGTACTTTTTGCTTCAGTTTTTTTCCAATGGCCAGCTCCCTGGCCCCGATTCCCCAGGGCTGCAAGCAGAGTTGCTTGCTCAGTAGAATCAGTCAGGAGCCAGGCATGTGCAGGCAGGTTCCTGCCAATCCGGGACTTTTGTTTCTCTCCTCCAATGGTGGGGACAGACAGCCCGCAAAATTGGGGATGTATGGTCATCCTATTCATGTAGTCCATGTGAAGAAATGGGTCTTGTGATTTCAAGGAGGAACTTCAGTAGTTTAGAGCAAACCAGGGTGCCATGCAATGAGAGCTGTTAGCTACATAGGGTTCACAAAGTAAATTCAAACAAGAATCCATAGTGTCAAAAAGTATTCTGACCTGCTGTGGTCTTCCTGACTTTTTGCAACAGAAGCATTACTTTTGTTTTTCTGCACTCAGAAAACGAGTGAAAACCTAAGAGCTGGCATCTTCCTAGTGGTGGCTTGAGTCCAACAAGGTTGAGAACCGCTGGCTTAGCGGTTGAGTGGCTATTGGAGTGGGTCAGAAAGGTTTTTTGTGCTTTCACTGGGAATAATTGGCACTGGATTCTTCTAGAGAATATGTATCGACTGCTACTTTTAAATAAAAAGGGTAGAGGGATGGAACAGTCTGCATGCCGAGGGGATAATAAATTGGGGACCCATATTCATTCAGTATGCCAGGAAGGGGGGAGGCTTGACTTGCACACAAGCAAATATAGCAAGCCTGCTTCTTGACAAGCCAGAACAGAAAAACAACCAGTTTGTTGAAAACTGACTGTAATAAGCACAGAACTGTCTGAAGCATGCTATGTGTATTCCTTAAAGGTGTTTGAGTGAACAATTCAGAAATAAATCCAGAAAACTAAGGGTGCCAGTGGAAGCATGTCACTATGTGGTTATACATGCACAAGTTTTGAGGGGGAAACAGAAGGTGTAGAGGAGTTACCAATGTATTAGGGAGTTGAATACTTGTAGAGCTACAGGATGCACAGAAAAACAATGAATTAAGGTTGGGTTTTCTGAGGAAGGGGGAAATGCCGATCTTCCATTCCTCAGGCTTTTCTGAACAAACTGTCCTAAGTGCTAATATACACGCTTCGGTACCAGGTACCGTGACTGGTGGGCCACTGACTGCCATCCAGAAAGAATGCCAGTGTAAAGCTGTCGCTAATAAGGACTTGTTTCATGGATAGCAAATCTGTGTAGTGAAAGACTAATGTGGAGGCTATATAGCCAGCTGCATAGTTGTAAAGATTTAATAGTCCTGTCCTATAGGAGAAATAAATATGAAGCTAATGGTCTGACAAGGCTGTCCCATTGCAGTATGTCCCTGCCCCAAAGGATGGAGTAGCTGGTAGCACAGAGACAGCAGGGAGCTTAAGGTGGGGTGAGGGAGCAACCACTTGCTTGCCCACATGCAGTATACTGGGATGGAGGAACTAATGCATGTGATGCAGTAGGGTGGGAAATGGCTGCCTGCTGCTTTGAAGTTAAACAGCCCTAATCTATGAAACCAATTCCACTAGACAAGGGGTTCCCAGATTGTCTTGTGTACCCCAAAGGGTATGTGAACCACTTTGGGGTAGGAGAAATTGTGTAATGGTAGATTTAATTTTCATTATAATTGGCATTTAAGGGGTTAAAATAAGTATGCTGGTTGGGGGGGTATATAATAAGAAAAAAAATTGGGAATTGCTGCACCAGACCACATGCATTGAGGCATCAACTTTTATTTAAAAAAATTCTTCACATAAAAGACAAACATCTCTATTAGTTGAGGTAAGTGAACATGATGGCTTCAGAGACTACACTTGGAAAGCTTCATGGCAGGTTTAACAGTGTTTGAAGGCCTTATACGTTACAGTATTGGAGTCACAGGAACCTTTGAGCGAGAGAATTGTAACAGGAGTTTAACAGTACCCACTTCATTTTGCAACCTAGGCTACTTGTCCTCACAACTTCAGAAAACTAAATCAAGCAAATGATGGATCTACTCAAGCCTTTCATTTGAAGAGATGATGATCTGATGACTACTAAACTCACTGATGCATAATGACATGCTGGCTCTTCTCATAGCTACATTTTTGAAAGAGTTTGCACAGCACTTCCTAGCACAGAAGTACCTTGAACCTTACCAATAGCCCTATAGTCATTCTGCTTCACCTGAGTGTCCTGTAACATTCATATTTTAAGCCTTTTCATAACTGCAGAAAAAAATACTTGCCTCTATTAAATCTGTGAGTACCCACAATTTTGAGAAAGCAAACAAGAGGTTGAGGTCTGTCAGAAGCAAGTCTTTACAGCTAATATTTTGACTCCTACAAGCAAAGGATCAGCACTACTTCCTGGAAAAAGCCTGGGGCATGAAATCAGAGCTACATTCTGCTATTCGCTTCAGTGCTATCTTCACTTTTGGCAGACTGCACCTCATGCTAAACACTTTCATAGCTACAAGTAAAAATCTACACGGAAGAAAACTGCTTGTTGAACCTTTTTCTTCCATTCAAACGGAGACTGAGGAAGAGGCATTTCTTTAGGAAGATAAGGTAGAAACTGCTGTGTTCCAAGATGAGCAGTTCTCCATGATTATCCTTGCCCCTACTCTAGCGCTGGTCACCTTTTTAAAGGCAAAATACATGGAATACAGACACTGAGTGACTTAACTTTGAAAATGTACAGGACAGATACAGCTAACATGAGGATATTAACACTGAAGAAATAAGGCAAGGCATGATTGTCTATGACTAGAGATAAAGCTTTTTTTTCAAAATATTGCCACTTCTTTTTTTAAATGCCAAAAAATACTTTATAGAGAGCTTGCTTTTGAGGTAAGGAAAGCTTCTTGCATATCATTTATGTTGGGGCCCTCCCAAAGCATTTACTAAATGCTTTTTATTAAGTCAAGTCTTGACTAGGAATAGAACTTGTTTAGACAAAGTCCTTATTGTAGATGTGAGCTCCTACTTGGTTAATACTGTAGCTTCAGATGGCTTTTATAAGAATGCTGTACAAGTTCATGGTAAATCCCTATACAACACCTAGAGAAAAAACACCAAGTCAGCAACATTTGCTCATCTTTGCTTTAAGCTTTGCGGAGCTGCTGGTACTACACTGCAGCCACCTTATTTATTATGGAAAACCTATTCCAAAAAGGCTATACATGTTGCTGTTCAAGAAATACCTGAAACTAAGGCACATCTGCAAAGAACCAAGACATTTAACACATTGACTACATCTTGAAACAGACATTTAGGCTCAGACACCCTTCCTCTGGAGAAGGATCAGTACCACATCTGGAGGAGAGTGTTGTCTGACACTACTGGTTCAGATTTTGAATGGTGTAAGTTACAGCACTTTGTGAAAGTAAGCCAAGCTGAATTTCCCTGCTGTAAGATAATTTGTTCTTATTGCAAGTGGTATAAATAAGACTTTGGTCCACTAACATCAAGCCAGAGTTTGCAGGCTTGTTTCACAGAACAGCCACACTAAGCAAGTTAGAGATGCACTTGCTGTGTAAAATTAAGCTGGAGTACAATGGAACACTGACAGAAGTCTAGAAAACAAGCATACAAAACCTTTAAGGATTTATCACAAAATTAGTTCGGAAGAAGAAATAAATGCCCATTTTACTTCCTCCTTCCTGTACCCCAGGTTAAGTGGGTCATTTTTTCCAGCACTCATTTTGAAATAAATCCAGTAAAAGATACAGCATAGGAGAGTTCAAGTAATGTAAAGGTGGGATTTGTTAAACCATAGAGAGACCAACAGCTGAAAACATTTCAGTACTTCTCAGAAGCTAGAACACCAGCACCTTCCAGCCTGGGTAGGAGAATGAACAGCCAAAATACAGAGAACCACACGACTGATCAAGTACCCAATCAAAAACCACTTCCCTGTTGTTAGAACTAATGGTTACTCTCAGTTTGAAGTTTCCTCCATCCTTGGCAGGACCTAACTGCACAATTTCCATGTCAAATGTCACAGTTGATCCAGTAGTTACAGCAGGCAGTTGGTTTGTCATCTCTTTGCCATTTACAAATACAGCTCCTGAAACAGTCCAGATACTACAAGTTATTTATACAGAATATGAAGTACTAGGCAATGTAAAGAGTCTTATGATGATGACTGGCTGCATCACGAAAGCTTCCCCCAAACATGCATCATCCTGTTCAATCTGGTCATTGCTCAAATACACCCAGGGAACAGGAACAATTACTTTGTTGCAACAGCTGCACCTGGTTCAAATCTGGTAGCTCTTTCCAAAGGTAACATCAACAAAAGCATTAATCTCTGACTACGCTGCTTTGCCACAGCAGAACAGCATGTGCGTTAACTGAACTAGTCTCTCACTACAGTATCATGACACTAAACTATTACGTTCTTCAGTCATATCACTGTGGAAAGAACAGCAGCTCCCCAAGGCTTTTCAAACATAAAATGAGAAACCAGTGTTAAAAATCAGCTTGAGGAATGAGTAATTTCAGGTTCAAGATTTGTGAAATTGCATAATCTCCATTTTTAGAACTTAAGTGCAGGTAGATTAACAGTAGTCCAGGACTAATCCTGCCTTGAGCAGGGGACGGTTTTAGATCACCTCCTGAGGTCCTTCCAGCCCTATTTTTCTAAAATACTAATCGTGCAAATTACACAAGGATTAACTGTCCTACCAACAGCCTGAATTAACATTAATAAATCAAGGCTATCACAAGCAAGCCATAGGGTCAAGAAACAAAGGTGAAGAAAGCATGGGGTCATACAAATAACCTCAGAATATCATCTTGTGCTGCGGCTGGGGAAAGAGAGAGATGCTTTTCATGGGCTGAATCTGGAACATCAAGGAAGCGATGTTTGTCAATCCTGCACATTCAACCACTGCGAACTCCCAGGGCAGGGACTATGTTTTTAAATGCATGGACAGTGCCTTGCAAGCTTTTGGGTATTCCAGGAATAAAATGGAGTCTCAAGTTGCGCTGGAGACCCACCCTGTTCCTCCCTCACACCAGTCAGAAAAGGGAAAGCCTCCATGAAGCTGCTATCATGTCCCCAAATATCTAACATGGGACCCATGGGTGGCTTTGTAAAGTACAAAAGCAGAATGAAATGTGCATGCGTTGCCAGACCTTGCACAGAGATGAACCAGTCAACCAGTACCAGGGTCTGCTTCCAAACATGCAGGCCATTATAGCTACAGTTTGACCCTGCTTAGGCTGCTGAAAATTGCTAAAATTCAGTGGTAACAGATGTAGCAGCCTGGGGGAAATAAGATGTGCACATAGCTTGCACACACACACAAGCCGTTCTGCTGCTCCACACAAACTCCCAGACTGTCTCGCTTGTCTGACTGACCGACAGTTTCAATTCTATGAAAAAGAAAGTGTTCAGAGCTTTGGTTTAGAAAAAAACTAAACAAGGAAATCTTCACCACGTCTCTTCTACTCAACCCCAGGGAAGCTTCAAATGCTTGCTACAGGTTTTCCAACTATTTCATTCAACTTGTTCAGAGATCGTTTCCACTATGTAATTAAGGTCCTTCTATAAGATCCGTTTCTCTAGGCCTCACCGGGGAGAAAGCAGTCCAGCTCTACATCTGCTTAAAAATCCTCCAAATTTCATTCTTCTCTAAAGAGGCCTTCCTTTAAAAGTAGAACAGTGGGGGTTTCAATAGTTTTGGACCTTAGCTGTGCCGTGCCATCCCTTAACATTCATGCCAATCCAGGCAGTATCTCAAGTTTGCATTTACTGTTACTTGCAATGCTTAGGGCAAGATGCTATACTTCTATCAGGTGCAAAAGACCCTGTGTCAGCAACAGGGATTCAGGACGCAAGCCTGCTCAAGGTTACTAACAGAGCAGGTGAGGCAGTTTGATTAGAGAAGAGGACAAGAACAATTTATATCTGATGAACAAACATCTGCTTTCAGGACTGACCACTCATGTTTGAATGGAAACAGACTTGATCCAGGGCAAAGGCCACACAACCTACATGCTTACGGACATGTAAGCATTTCTATAACCAGGTCTGTTTTCTTCTGCCCCATGAGTCATGATTTTGTGTTGCTGACCTTTCTTAAAGATGCCAAGTGAAATTTTCAAAAGTACCTAATTGACATAGGAGCCCAATTGATTTTGGAGGAGACGGTCCCCATAGAGCCCAAGTCACTTTTGAAAATGGGCCCTCAGGAGCTTAATTAACTTAGATGCTCTCAAAAGTGTGATCTGCTACATTTTGTTTTTTGTTAAAGACTATGAAAAATGGAGCAGATGCTGAGTGTGTGTCAAACTGTACAAAAAAAGACACAAGTTGAAGCTTCAAGAACTGGAAATTAAATCAATGCAGTCTTTATGCACCGTGTTTGAGAGAGTAACTTAGCAAATTATGAGTTAATTCCTTCAAGACCTGCAGGGCAAATGAAAATTGGAACCACGTTTTCTTCTCATGCTCCGTCAGCCTTTTCTGTCTTCTGGGAACTATCACTGAGATAGCAGGCGGCTTACGTTATAATAAAAAAAACAAAGTCCTAAAAGTTTTGCAGTTGGAACTGATCCACAGTGAGAATGTTTTTGTACAAAACAACCTTTGAGGGGATTTGCAATTCCCCTCCGGCATATTTTTGGATTTTAAGTCAGCTCTAGGGACTATATTCAGAAAGCGTGGTAAAGATTTAAACTTACAAATTACCAGCTAGAGTTAACTCCTTTGTATTCAACTAAGAAATGCCAGATCTCTACACACAGAGCTCTTGTATCGTTGGCTCAGAAGTCAGCATCTTTCCTCAATATATGGGCACAAACTTTCCTGCCCATCTGAAGCAAGTGCACATTTCAAGCCCACCTGAAGCAAGTGCCCACCACTTTGGGCTGAGCTCTCACACACAGGAGTACATGTGAATGAGCAAGTCAGGGACTGCTCAGACTAGCAAGAGGGACAAAGCAGCATTCGGAGAATCAGCAGCTCAACATCTAAAACATAACATGCTAGAACAGAAGAAGCACGAAGGGCCTGGGCACTACGGCAAGAAGTGGAGACGCCAGGCAGGCATCCCAAGAGAAAGCACCATGATCTCTCACCTCTTCCATAAATAGAGTTTAAATTGTGATAAGTCCATAGGCTTATTGAAGGGCACTGGCTCCTTTGTTTCATATGTGCTGTTTCCAATAGCAAAACTACCCAGCTGTCTAGCCCCAGTCAGATGCAGCAAACCTTAGAAACACACAGCAGAAAGCTGGGACCAGCTTTGACCCAGGACAGTGACATTGTCCCCCAGGCCACAAACTCATCCGAGGAAAAAGAAAAGCGTGGCTCTGGGAGGGGGTGCAGACTGCTGTCTCTATCCGAGAGGTCTTTCCACATCCTGATTGTGAGACAAAAATTATGGAACTGCCTCGCAAATACCCATAATGGGACCCATGTCCGATTTCTCCAAGAGCCTGCTTACCTCTTGGTGAATACAATGTCAAAACAGATGGAGGAAGCCAAACACCAAGTATTACACTCATCAACCAACAGAATCCTACACGTACTTTGCAATGGGAAGCTCCCAGGAAGATTGAGGAGAGTGGCATAAACAACCTATGGTTGAAGTTGCAGTTCTCCAACGTCTCTCACTGCACCCTTCGCAGCCACACACCAGTTAACACTCTGCTGCACTGAAACAAACAATCTCCCCATGGCAAGACACCCTTGACACCAAACTGCAGGGCAAAGGACTTTTATCTCTTATTAATGCCAATGTGTAAGAAAGATATAATCTGGAACGGAACCAAGAAAAACCCAAAGCTCTGCATTTAGCTGGCCAGAGAGTTCTGAGCCAAGGGATAGTAAATCCAGTATTTGCTTTGAGGTAGAAGCCATGTGCCTCTCTACACCCATCTCAGACAATGGCAGGCAAACAGGCTCTTATCGTATGGCCATCTAACAATCAGAAAAGCACCTGTCAGGAAAGAGGAAGTGAAACATCATGCAGCAAATGCCATAGACAAATGCCACCATCATCACATCCTGTAAGTTGCCCATGAAGATTTCTGTGGGACTGGAAAGGACAGGATTGACAATCTGGGTAATGAGAGAAAGTCAGGAAAAAGCCTTGTTTGAGTCTCAATTACAACCATCATTGATGGGCATCATGAGACGCCTCCACAGAGACACCCCACGTTGCTGGTTAGTGCTGTTCCAAGGGAAGACCTTGGCACAGGAATGCTACCAGCATTTCTAGTCTCATCTCGTTGTTGTGCCAAATTAAAAACTTAACCCTGAAAGGAAGTTTCCCAAGAAAGCTTCTCAGCTGAGCTTTAGCTGTTGGTTATAGGGGCTGTCTGATCAGAGATAAGTGGAGGTTCCACCTGCTTATGTTTTCACAGTGTCACATGAAAACAAGTCTCTAAAAACCCTGAGAAAAGTGGGTGGGAAACGTCTGCTGATGAGGGACCTGATCCAAAGCCAGCTGGGATCAATGAAAGACTCTCAGTCAAAGGCTCCCACTGACTGTAGGCTGTAATCAGTCACTAGCAGTTATGACAAGCCCGACGTGCACCACAGTTGTGATAGTTCTAGGCTAAATTTTGCACTTTGCTTCAGTTTCCATTTAGATGGGGGTGAAGTCTCCAAGACAATGTTGAAAACTGCTCTGAGAAACAAGGAAGTGGAAGTGGAGAGAGGAAGGATCAGGCTCCACACAAGGGGAGGAGCATGCATGAACAACTCCAGCACAGAGAGAGGGCAAAGCAGGAAATTCAGTTTGCATAAGTGCACCATGCCGTGGTAACAGAGCTTGAACTTGCCTGAACGTTAACGTCTGCCCGCAGAAGTACGTTGGAGCTTTGGAGTAGAGCACACCAGAGGACTGCGAATCATTTCGAAGTGCTATGTTCCTTCGACTGCTCAGGCTGTAGCCCTCCAAACCAGGTGTCCATTCTACAAGAACAGGAGACAATAAATGCTGGGCCAGATTAAATTCTCTCCCCCAACAAGAGCTAAGCAGCAGTCACCTTTCCTTTTACTTTTATGAAGCTTCCAGTCTAACATTAACAAAGCTCTGGAGCTTGAGCTCTCCTGGACTAGGAGTAGAGAAACTTTTCTGCAACATTTTGAATGACTGCCTAAAAATTAACATGTAGCTGACATGTTGGTGTGGTCACTATAAAATAAAAACCAGAGTATCCAAAGAAAAGCCCTGAGGACTCCAGTGCCCTTACAAAATTGAGGCCAAGGATGACAGAGTTGTCATTTCCAGACAACCTAACACCTAGTCTTACAGACACTGACGTTCTTCTTAGGGACATAACTTCTTGAAGATGAGGAAGATCTGTCTCATATTTCAGTTTTGACATTCAAACAGCTGGACAAGCTTAGCCAACAACTTTTCTGTGATGGCAACACTGCTATGTTGCTATACCAAAATAATGCAGTAAAAGAGCTCACTGTCATTTAAGCCTTCTCACCTCAAGGAACCCTTCCCTCTCCACCTCCCATCTGCTAATCAAATAACCAGGAATACTTGAAGATAAATTTGTCCCAGAGTCACTATTTCTCTTTGCCCTCGCTTTGTACTAGAAGTAGTAAATAACCCACAGCCAACCAGCAAGCTGCTTTAAAATTTCTCATAGAGCACTGAACAAAGTTGCACACCTGTGCTTTTCAAGGCCAAGCTCCAGCCCAAACACAAGTCTAAAAGCTACCACTTGTACAAAACAGCAGGTGAAAACTTAATCATAGGATAAAATCTAACAGCCCTGCCATAGGAGGTATCATAGTGTTCTGCTACAACTTGAAATGTAATTACCTTATATTCAGGTACAAATCAGGAAACCACATGATCTACAATCAGCAACACACAACAGCACGTCTAGGGCTCTGCACAGACAACGGAGACTTCAAAGATTAATACAAATGCTTACCATGAGGAACTAGCGTTGTACGGCCAGTCTGAGGGATGCTCCATGGACTCCATTCCTGCCTCCCATCACCTCGAGCGCACGCTCGGAACTGGTAATCAATGTTGGGGTCAATCTGGAGCACTATGAACTCCGTCTCTGAGCCAACATACACATCTTCAAAGTGACTGGCAGTACTCCTGCGACACTGAAGCCTGTAGTCTTGAGGTATGAAGTCATCGTCCACCTAAACAGACAGTTATTAGATTATATTTTCCTCTCAAATTCTTTCTATTATACTTTGAAAGAGAATGTACCAAGATAGCACTGCAAATTGGCAGCATATGCTATAGCACTACTCCCATTATTGGAATAGCAGGTCCAGTTCCGTTACATCCAATGCCAGATAAACTGGACAGTGCTCAGAAGAGCCTTTGTTAAAAGGAATGGGATGTATGCCTTACAGCAAGAGATCCAAAGGAGTTCACCAAGTCTTTTAAGAAAGGGAAGCCTATTGTAGCTACACAGGTGGACAGAATTCTAGAAAGTTTCTCAACCTAGCAAAGAATAAAAACCAACAGACAAAATTGCAAAGACAGACAATTCAGACTAGAAGCATATCTCTGACTTAAAAGTGAGAGTAGTAATTCAGCAGCCCCTGCTGGCTCTCACAGAGCAGGCATTGGGCAGAGCTGCTGCAGTGAGAGATCTAGTAAAGGGCTGGTGTGGGGGTGACAGGCACTCTCCAACAGTGCAAATGAGCAAACAATTCTCGTGAGCAGACAAATGGCAGAATTCTCATGTGGAGTCTTTGCACCATGAAAATGCATCCCACGGGACTCACCACACTGTGCACCACAGTATTCTGCAGCTGAATGAAACAGTTAACATATAGTTGCTTCCAATACAGTTCAACAGCAAGCTAGATATAGAGCACTGCACTGGATGAAGGGGGAAACTGGGAGCAAAAGTGACATTTTGGGATATTTTTGGGATTCTAGAAGCAAGTCAGAGTGATGCCCATTCATAGTAGTTCACCCACCTTACACCATCGGACCAGGATACCCCCAGGCTTCTCGATAAGTTCCTCAATTTGGACCGGTGGTCGCGATGCTACTGTCCCATGACTGAATATTTGATTTTTCAGTACGGTAAGAAGACAGTCATCCAGCTGGGCAGAAAGACAAGGCACATCAACCAATGAAGGTACTTCTGGCAAGCTGAGGAGAGAAAATTTGCTATAATTATAGAATACAAGCTGGTTTCATATATTTCATCACGTGGGGTTGAGGCCCAACTCAGTTAACAGGACAGAATTTGCAGAAGACGATAGTGCATGCTTTTAAAAAAATAGTTCCATATTTCAAGGGGCTGATTTTGAGAAATTAGAATGTCAAAAGAATTCCTCTTTTTGGATTTAGAAGTCTTAGAAAGTAGAGATTGTTTTAGACTTAATGTGGTTGGCCATTTCTCTGCAGTCTCTTCTGGCATATAAGCCATTCCAATGAGAATGACTTCATTATGTAGAGATGGTCCACATTTCAAGGACACCCGCCACCCCCGACAGGGTGAACGCTATATTCCAACAGTTACAGCTTATCCTGGTCAGAGTTTTAGAACAGCAAAGCCCAAAGTAAACCTTTTGAAACAAAAGCCCTCACCTCAATTACTCTAAAAGGAAAAATTTCAGCTATGGAGGTAGGTCAATCATTACAAGTGCAATACCCATGCCACATCCACATCTTACCTATCCAGCTGAATGTGCAAGGCCTTTTTTGTGAAGCTGCATAGTGTCTCATTCTGGTCTCCTACACCCCCCTGGACAGCACTCTCTCCTAGAAGCAAATGGTAAAAAAAATATATTTTTATATATACACATACATACATACATACACATATATATGCACGCACACACACCTAGCGAGCAAAATGCTCAAGACTGATGCTTGTCAGTACAGGCTACATTTCCGAAGGAAGTACAGTGTGTGCAGCACTCATGCAAGCCATGGGTGTTAAATTCTTTGAGTAAATACATAAGATCCCTTTGTAGGTGTATAACAAAACACCTGCTGCCCTTTCAAAATGGCTCCAAACATACATATCCATACCCAGAGCCTTCTGCAGACACATCCATGAGATGATTAAAGTATCCCAAGCAGCAGCAGAGTTATGAGTGTTGATTCCTTGCACCCGACTCTAATGCCCTCCTCCACCTACTCTAAAAGAAAGGAAACACCACCCTAAGCAGCAGTGAGTTTGTCAGAATCTAAAATAGCTGACAGAACAGCTGTGGCCTAGCCATGTAAGGAACAAGACTCGTTAATTTAACCCATGGGCTCATTTGGAGAAATTATTTTATTTTTTGGGAAGTGGGGGGGGGGTGTTTTTTTTTTTTGCTAACGTATCACTCCGATATTATATAAACTGCACCATGGGGAGGAAAAAGTATGCTTTTCCAATACCCCAGCTTTAATTCCTTACATTAAACTTGAAATTACTTCTCAAGTCACAAGAAGATACAAGAACCTCTGCTTCAGCTCAGATTCTTTTCAAATTGACCACCTAATGGCTGCAGTATAACCGGTGAGAGTAAAGCAATCAAAGCCAGTTCCAAATGGACAGGTACTACCAAATGAAACCCAAATAAAAATGGCAGCGAGATGCAAGAAGCACGGCTTGAACTCCCTTCTGACTCGCAACAACAGCCCCTCCAGCTCACAGTTATGGCACAGCACAAAGGAGCTTGTATTGCTACGGTCCACAGAGAAAGCCAGGATGCAGCAGAGTAGTGAGCAGACTGGCAACCAGAGACCTATAAGATCTGACACAGGTTGTTACCAGGTAACAACTCATTACTTCCATAACCTCATTAAGTTTCTATGCGCAGATGCATTAGTGCCCGTTGCATAGGGGAACACAGAATTTTAAAGGAAAGTGCCAAGTTGATGCTTGGAAACTGCCACCTCTCCTGTGGAAAGAGGACTTTATTCTTCGGGGCAGTCTGACCAATGCATTCCTTAAGCATTAACTTTATACCCAAGTGCCCGCTACTACGTTTCCTGCCAGTAGCAAGCTGCACGATGCATTTTAGTTCACAAAAGATAAAACAGTGAAGAAAGCAAAGCTGAGATGGGAGAACAATGGAAGGAAACAGCGAGCAGAGTCATAGCTAAAACCGCTATAGAGAAGGCTCTCCTGTGCTGGGAAAGAAGCATGGCAGACATTCCTTTCTGCCGAGGTATTTGGTACTGCTAGGACGTGTTTACCATAATGGGCAAACTTTCCATACTTCTATTGTTTTCTGTCCTGTCCTCCAAGCTGTGGGAGAAAGGTCTGAAATAAAGTGGAATCCAAGGCCGGCAGAGGTCACCAAAAAGCAGAGCAATCTTTAAGCGTCTATGGGGTGTGGGTTTATGACACAGCTAAAAATAACTCCCTTCCAGTCCAGGACAAGTGCTTCCTCACTATTTGGACAGAAACTCATTTTCCAAGACGACAAATTCAAATCTAAAGTCATTTTTTCATACAGAAGTTTTGCCAAGCGGCAAAACTTATCCCAGGCAGAGAGTGAACATGGACCACAGGAGTTCTGAAGTTTGAAGATCACTCTGGGCCCTACAGACCTGGGCAACATTTCCATTAAATGTTTGATGATAAAGATATATGGCCACTCCTGAGAAATACTGGCCTTGCAATGGTCTATAAAAAGGCTGGAAGCCACTGCTCTAATCTTTCAGAGAAGACACACAGAAAGGTAAATACAAGACATTATTTGAAATGCCCCTTACCTTCCTGGAGCAGGTCATCAGCTGTACTGACTCCATGTTCTATTAGCTTCTGGCATTCATCCAGTGGTTTGATACTCTCTTGTTCTATGGTATCTACTTCCTGCAGCAGTGCCATCAATCGCTCATCCAACAGCTTCCTCAGGGTCCCTTTTAAATCACTAAAATGCTGCTCAAGTACATCCCTCGTCAAAGCTGCACTCTCTTTGATCTGATTGATACAAAGAAGAAGGGTTCAGGGTGATGCTGAAAACGAAGCTGGGCTTTTATCTTAACAAATTACTTCATCAGCATTGGCCTGCAGGAAAGAGATGCGCGAGGACAAATTTTACAAAGGATCATAACAAATCAACAGGGTTGCAGTCAGTCAGACAATTCAATAATTGCAGTATTTTGAACTTGTCCTCCCTTAGCAACAATGAACTGCACACATGTAAAATGGGGAACGCCTGGGTAGCCAAGCAGTTCTGCAGATGAGGTTCTGGGAGTTTTAGCAAACTGAATGTGCATCAATGTCATACTGTTGCAAAAAAAGCCAGCACCATACAGTGCGTTTAAACAGCAGTGTCGCATGCAAGACATGTGAAGCAATCTTTCTACTCTCCTGTAGCAGAGGCCCTCCTACTATTGGGTGCTGCATCCAGTTTTGAGCTCCATATTTCAGGAAAGACATAAGCCAAAAGGACAGAGCCCAGAGGCAAGTATTAAAAAGTGACCAGAGGTCCAGGAAGCCTGACCTAGGAGGAAGAGATGAAAGAGCTGAGTCTGTATAGAAAGGGAAAACTTGAGTGGGGAACACTATAACAGTATTCAGTTATACCAAGGTTACTGCAGAGACAGAAGTAACAAACTGTTCTCCAGGACCAACATGGACAGGCAAAACAGCAATGCGCTTAAACTGCAAAAAAAGTAGGTCTCAGTTAGACCTACTTGGAAAAGCTTTCTAACTATAAGAAGAAAAAGCACTAGAACAGACTCCCTAGAGAAGTAGTTGAGCCCCACATCACTTCAGCTTTTCAAAAATAGGCTGGACAAATATCCATCAGGATGACGTAGCTAGAACTGACCTGCCTTGGGTCAAAACAATGGACCTTTGACCTCTTTAAATCCCTGCTTCCCTTATCTTCGACAAGAAGACTATTGAGAGTAAATGCAAATTTTGCATTAGGTCAGCGTGGTGGTTTATCTACTCCACTGTCTTGTCACAAACCAAATGCTTTAAAGTGTAAACACTGCATTCAGCTGTTTTGGGAATAACATTCCTCTACAGAATATTCCCTCATCCCTTCCAATACTCACAGGTTGGCTTAAACCCAGGAATGAGAGAGTTTATATCCCTTCCCATGCTCTTCCGTAGCAACTGTAACAACTCTGAATATCCTGTTATCCACATTAGATTACTGATTATTATTTTAATCCAGGTAAGCACTTCACCTCAAAAAGGTAAGAAATTCCATAAGCTAAACAAACAGTGTCTGACAAAAGTTTTTCTTCAAACCCATGTTTGAGCGGATCACCTTTGATTTCCACTGCCCATCCCCTTGCTCTTTTATTACAAACCAGATTGAACAGCAAGTCTGTCGCTACACCTATTGCAAAGCTGTAGGCTTGGAAATAATTTTATTACAGAAGTGTTATTACAAGGAAGTTTACTAAATTGATTTTAGGAGAAGAAAATATTTGAATTTACAAAACAACCCCCCCCCCAAAATCAATCACAAGACAAAGTAAAAAAACAAACACTCCCACTGCATGGGCTTTCACAAGTTACGGAAATGCTGTAACAAACACTAAGCCCTACATGTCATTTCTAGATCTTTAGAAGTAGACAAGCAGCACAGGAAGCTCTTTGGTTAAGTAAAATAAATTTCCCCTTCAAGTATATTCATAAGCCTCTGCAGCTGCCACACAGCTTGGTTTCTCTCCACATGTTATTTCAGAAAAAAGGAAGTGCCTGGCCACGTACAGGGGGAGGTGAAGGAAGAAGAGAATAGCTTTCCTTTCCCCCCGCCACTCCCTGCCAATCCCACACCTTTTTTTGATTCACCTACAAACTCAGTGAACATCAGAAGATTGATGTTAGAGAAACTCAGACAAACTTTGATTGATGTTAGACTAACTTCATTCAGAAGAGAGTGAGGAAGACACTGGTGTATAAACTCATGCACAGGCTTCCAAAGATTTGCAAAGCACAGTACTGTGCTCCTAAGAAGGAGCATGAGGGAGCCACGTTAAGCAGCCCCCTATGGTCCAGCAGTCCCAAGCAATCACTTTGCTGCTGGCCCCAGCTCAGTCCAGAACCCCTGGGGTTTCCAGGCACTCTCACCCCTAAGTCACTGATTCAGAGCTTTCTCCATGATCAAAATGGCAGACTACATCTGAAGCTGCAAAGAGGAATCTGAGAAACAGATGTTGGCGAGTGCAGAACAATCAGCCAAAGCTGCAGAACGGGAAGAGGCTCAGCACTAACAAATGCAAAGCCCAGCATCTCATGGGAGGAAATAGCACAGACTAAGGAAAGGTGAACGTAACTTAAGCAGTTACCTCCCCTCACTAAAACAAGTTGGTTTTCCTCCGTCTCAATATGTTTCACATTACCAAGCAGCATTATTGTTTGGGCTAGAGTCATCTGCAAGTTGCTCGTTATCTTTAGCAGTCTGCAACATCAACCACTTTGACAACCATTAGGATTCCCGTACACCAACTGCCTGTTCAATTGTAATATCAGGATACAAAGGTACCATAGAAATCTGTTGCAAACCCGCGTATCAGCTTTTAGGAAACAAACAGAAAGCCAACAACGTCGCTGAAAGATCACGCCGCAAAACGAACCGAAGCTGCGACACAGATCTACAAAAGCTAACGGCCGTTCAGGCTGCGTCTTCCCTGCAGAGTCCTCGCAGGTGACCCGCGATCAAGCGAGAGCGCTCTGCTTCGGTGCGGCGCCACAGCAGAGCCTTGCTGGTGCTGTGCCCCGCCGCGCGTGTCGCCGGCATCGACGGAGGCGCATCCCGCGGTGCACATCCCGAGCCGCACGCCGCTCCCTTACTAGCAAACGGGGAAAGTGTGTCAATCTGGACCTGAGGGAATTATGAGATGTGGTTTAACCCATGTCTGCACCACCAGAAGAGCGGGTTACCGATCTCGGCCTACAGCCCCAGCCGCGCGACACAGACCAGAGGCGTGAGGAGGCCAGGGGGGATGGCGGTTAGCGGCCGCACTCGAGGAAGAGCCCGATCCGTCTCCACTGCGCGCTTACGGCAGAGGAACACGCGACATCCCCCAGTGGGCAGGACGTGACGTCACTACAGCCGTCCACTGTTTGGACCCAGGCTTCCCGGGAGCCTTGTACGACGGAGCCCCCATCCTGCGCTCCGTGCCCCGGCCTTTCCAGACTGCTGCCTACGTGCGGGGAGGATCAGGGAGGCAGGAGTTCCCTGGGGGGGGCTCCACGCCAACCCCAGGCCCTCGGGCGACGCCTCACGAGCCGGGCCGAGGGCAGGCGGCCGACCCCTGGAGGGCCGGCGCCCCCTCACGCCGCTGGGGAGGGGTGCAGGGCCTAGCCCATCCTCCCCCACCTGCTTGCGCGCCTGGTGCAGCCCCCGCAGCCGCTGCTGCAGCTCCCGCCGGTAGCTCCGCGCCGCCTCGATGCTCTCGCGAGCCTCCAGCAGCAGCGCCTCGGCCGCCAGCTCCATCCCGCCCCGGCCCGGCCCGGCCCGGCTGCGGGGCGGCTCCTGGCAAGGGCCGCCCGGGGCTGGCCTCACACCCGGAAGCACCGCACATCCGGGCACCGCGAGGGGGTGGGGCTTACGGGTTTTTGAGGGTGGGGTGGGGTTTGGAACAAGGACACTTTATTGGCAACCAGGGACACGTGGTGGAGTCCCGCCCAGCCTCCAACGCGGATTTACTTTCAACACAGGCGTTTAGGGATTTTTTGGTTTTTTGGGGTTTTTTTTTTGCAAAACCGCCTTTTGAGGAAGTTTGACCTTTCGGCGCGCCTGCTGACGTCACCGCGCGGCGCGAAACCCAACTGACAGCCGCGAGCCGCTGGGCCGTGTCACGTGATGGGGGCGGGGCGGGAGGGAGCGTGCGGGTTGGCCCGCCAGCGTCACGTGGGGGTCGGCACCGTGCTGGTCCCGCCCCCCGTCCCGCCCGCGCGCGCTTTTCTGCCGCCGAGCGGCCCAGCCATGGGTCCCGCGCGCCGCCCGCCCCGCCGCTGAGGGAGCGCGGGGCATGGTGGGCAGGGTGGCCGTGGCCGCGGCCGCGCCCGCGGCTCCCTCAGGCGGGGACGGGGACGCGGACGCGGACGCACAGGTGAGGCTGCTCCGCCGGGTCTGCACGGGCTCCCCCGTGGGGCCTGTCAGGGCTCTCGCTGAGGTGGGCCATGGGGACGAGGCTTTTGGGGTACTCGCGCGGAGGGGCCCCCTGGGAACGGGCTGTCACTTGCCGTTGAAACCGGGGTGCCCACAGCACCGTGGGGGAAACCCCCACAGGACCGTCCCCGTGGCCTTGGGCGCTGTGAAGGGTCAGCGAGTCGTCAAAAGCCTCACTTTATTTTTTAATAACTGAGACAAGCGCGGGCTGACAGCAAACCCCAGCGTGGGGTGAGATGACTTGGGTCCAGCCCAAACGGTTGTATGTGTGGGAGGCTGTTACTAGCGTCGGTTGTGTGACTCACGAATATGCTTGTTCTCGCACACGCACCCATTGCCGTAGTCCCCGGCCGAAATGAAAGGTGTGGTCTCAGAGCCGCGTAGCCGTCTGCCGGTGAAACGAGCCGGACCCGCTCTTCGGACGGGAGGCTCGGGGGTGCAAACCGCTCGGTTCCCCGCAGGAACTTATTACAAAACCACACTTGTTCCTTGCGGTTTTGTCAGGAGCATGACAAATTGACGGTCAAATGGATATGTAGCAAGGGTTTCTCTTCCTTGGAGAGAGGTGAAACGGGCTGCTGCCCCTTGCCAAAGACAGTCTGAACGGGTCGTTCCTCTTCCTTCAGACATGATAAGTCTCCACGTTGCAGCAGAACCATGGGGGTTCGGTTTCTGTCGGGCCAAGTGCTGTGCTAAGAGATAACCCGGTTGTTGCCCTGAATCGTGGCTAAATTTTCCTGAAGATGGACTTACTTAACTAAGAAATTAACTTTCAATGGGCAGACCTTTTTAAGGCAGACTTTCCACTTCCATGTAAAAAGCAATCTAATTTACATTTGTACTTTAATGCTGATGCCATGAGAGAGAGTAAACAGGAGGGGATGAAGGGAGAAGGACGTGGGGGGCTGTGCACAGGTTCAGTGGATTTGTCACGTAGGCACAGCTCAAGGTGAAGACCCTTAAATTCCCTATTTACAAAGATGCTGGCTCACTTTATTTACAGGTTTAGCTGTCTTTTGGAAAGACGTTGGTAATGTTGAATCATGCAGCCTTAAAGTATCAACGTGACTTTCTTCTGAGAGGGAGTGACCTGGACTTCAGAATTGTTTCTCTCCCAAAGAGCCTAACTATATAATAATATTCGATGTTATGGTCACACGTATCTGATTTGGTCTTTTAATGAAAATTAATGTTGATTTGTCATTACTAGCCATTCAAGAAACGAAGAGAGGAAGATCCTCCCATAAAAACCATTACGAAATATTTTTTGCCGTTAACAAAAAATGTGGATAAAGTGTTGTCACCACCAAAATCTAACAACATATTGGATTATTTTAAAAAGACGCCTCTTAAAAATGAGAAGATCCCTTTACCTGTTGCATCTGGAGAAAACAAAATAAGTCCAGCTGAGCAGCTCAGTGCTGGCAGCAAAGATTCTAAATCGACTTTGAAAACTTTTTCAAAGCTGAAGAGAAAAGGGAAGAGAGTTAACTTAAATAATAAATTGAAAGAGATGCAAATACCTGACAATGAATGTGTGATAGAAATTACCAGTGATGACAGTAGAGAAACAATAGAGCCAAAGGAAGATTGCTTGGAGGCTGATATTGTTGCCAGCAGTAGTTCTACCTCACTTGCGCAGAAATGTGTAGAAGGGCCAGCAGAAAATAAGCAGCAAAGCAAAGTGTCTCCAAATGCTGTCACTTGCAGAAAAGATGCAAAGAAAACTGGCTCTGAAGTAAATGGAACAAAAAATAAACTAAAAAGATCAAGGAAGAGGAAGCACGAAGATGGTTCGGATTTGTCCAAAAGTTTCTCCTCTGAAAACCAACTGAATGAAAAGTCTACAAAGGAATGTCAAGATAAAAAACAAATCTTGCATCTTAAAACAGTAGAAAGTCCGAATGCTCCAAGTGATTTAAGTCTTGAAACTAATGTGGAGGAGGCATCCCAGTTAACCGATGGCACAATCACAGTATCGTTTGAGGACTTCTTGAAAAGTCAAGAAGAAAACATGAATCGTATTCAGGAAGCCAAAATGCCAACATTTGACAGTCCTGTTACAACAGATGAAATGGACAAGAGTGATAGTACCAGCGACCCTGAAAACTGCAAAGGATCCCAGCAGCTACCACTTAGGACTGTGACAGTCCTTGCACAAGTTCATCCCATTCCCCCCAAATCTGCCTCTCTCCTAAAAGAGAAAAAAGCTTTTAGAAAAATAGCTTCTATCTTTTTGAAGCATAAAGGGTCTGAAATTGAAAAAGAAAGTAGTCCAGATATCTTAGAGATTGAACAGACTGATCAGATTTCTCAGAAGAGAAAATCTAACGTAGTTATAGAGGAGGAAGAATTGGAGTTGGCTGTCCTAGAAGCTATAGGTCCTGAAGCTGCAAAGCCAAAATGTACTATAGAAGAAAGACACCAGTTCATGAAAGCTTTTAAACAACCAGTTTCCGATGTAGTGAAAAGCGAAGTAAAAAAAATACCTGGGAAAGTAAAGGAAATTAATGAAAAGCCTTCAAAACAAAAACGGGGAATAGAAGAAGGTGAAGCTGTCTCAGATAAAAGTCTGGAAAGTGAAATACCAAAGAATTATGCTGATAAACATTCACATGGTCATGCTGAAAATGGTAGCATTCCAAAGGAGAGAACCAATAAACTTAAAAGGAAAAGGAAGGAGGTTTTGGAGACCAAGGGAACAAATATTCTTATTCCAAATAGTATTAGTTGTAATGAAGATGAAAGTATAAAGAACAATGCTCAGGTTAAGAAAACAAGCTCAGATAGTATAATACTTTCGAGTCCAAAAAAGAAGAAATTAAGGAGAAGTATAAGGCAAAAGACAGTAGAAAAATCCAAAAATATTACACCTGAAAAATGTAGGCTTAGAGACGCTCTTTCTGAAGATGCACTAGGTGATGGTCCTCTCCAGGCTTCTACTCCTAAAGCAAGCAATAGGAAGAAAAATATATATAAGGCTGAGGTGATTACTGTACCCTATGATGCAAAGAGCCCAATAAGGTAAAAGTTTCAATTGTAATGTCTTATATTTTGCTTAAGTATGTTTTTATCTTCTGAAATAGTGGAGCTGCAGAGGGGGTTGTTTTTAAATGTTCATCAATAAGAGTAAGGTTATAGATAGGTGGATTGGGAAGCATTTCTAGGTATCCTATAAATGTAATGGGTTAGATGAATAGCAATATAGAACTGATTTCTTTTAACTTAGTCTAGGATTGAAAGAAGGAAAAATATATCTGGCCAGTTTGATTAAGATTTTTTCCTTTCACTTAGAGCAGGACATTTTAAATCTACTGAATCTGAGTGAGGCATTGTTTTAGTTCAAAAAAAATAAATAAATTTCATAATGTTTTTCCCTATTTAGAATGAGATTTACTCGAATTGGTGCATCTAAAAAACCAAACAAAACTGAAGCAAAGGAACACGAGGAATTTATTCCAAGCAGTATTAAGGTAATTTAAATAAGCAAGTCTGCACTTCACTTTCTGTGCTTGAAAGATCACTTATTAAATACTGAACTGTGTGCATAATATTGTATAACATCAACCACCTGAAACCTCAAAATCCAAAATGAGGCCACTTGCAGTATGAACTATTGCAGAATATAAATTTGTTTTAAATAAAATTTGGAAGGGGAATGTAGTCAAAGGTGGTTTTCTTCCTTCCTGAATATGCAGATGGATGCCAAATTCTTGCAGAGTGAAATGCAACTTTTCAGTTTCACTGGTTGGGACACTGGTTTCCACAGTACAAGTGTCAAGGCGCACTTATACATGTGCTCCAGGTTGTGGGTTGGGGGACATGCTTTAATTTGAGCGGCTCTGAAAGCTATTCTAAATAAAGCACCTGGATTGCCTTGTTCATCAGCATCCCTGCACAGAAAAATGGCTTCAGGGACATTTTAAAGTGCCCCTGCCACCATTTTTCAGTGCAGGGATGCTGATGCAGATGATGTTGTGGAGTCTGCTGGAGCATGGTAATTACTACTTTCCAGCAGAGTCAATTAATCGAGTCTGCTCTGGTGTGTTGTAATTACAGCACATTAGAGCTGCCTCGATGCATGTGTATAGGTGCCCAACAGTTGCATTAGTTTCTTGTTGCCACTTGGGAAAGGTGTGAGCAGGAATTTGGGCAGGGAGAGCAAACCACAGCCTAAAAAAAACCAGAAATGGAAAAATAGTCATTAACATCTCTCTGTTATGTAACAGCCAGAGGGTTGTGGAGAGATGGAAGGAGGCAGCAAATTCCTTTTCTAGCAGTCAAGAAGGGTGGGGGGAATGAAGGTTTAGTTATAAGACTAGTTAGTGAGTAGAGGCTGATGCATTATACAGAGCTCCTGGTCAGGATCCTAACAAACCCAGCATCATCCTTATTTAGATGGGCAAGGTTCAGCCAACTACCTCTTGTTGATGAGGACTTCCACTTTTTTCTCTCTCATTCTGGCTCATAGATGTATGCTTCACGCACAAGTGGTTTCAAGTCTCTTAAGTGGAGAGTTAACTAGTGTACATTTATTCAGTGTCACCGTTGTTTAGATCTCAGAATATACTTCAGAAGGTGTAAGGTGCTTTCCACAGCATACCTGAGAAATCCTTATTAGTGATATTACTGTACTGTTATACAGTAGAAATGACTGTTGTTGACTCGACACTTCCTGACATTCTAGATGGCAGTTTTAGCAACCAGCAAAGATAGTCTGGAGACCTGAAGATTGGGAGGGCAATACAAGGAAGCTTAAGTTCTCACTGCCTGTGCTATACTAGTAGTTCTGTGGATAAATTAGCAAATATTTCCAGGGCTGTCAATTAGGTATCTATCATAGTCAGCAAATTGTATTTGAATGTGGAAAGACTTTCTTCCCTTAAAAGGGAGCAGTGATACCCACAACCATTTTATTTCTTTTCAGATTATATGCTGTCTGTGTGAAAGATGTTGTACTCATAGAGTGTCAGTGTCAGTCTTTAAATGTAGAATAAACAGCTGCTAATGGTTAAATACTGTGGTTATCTTTTGTGGTAGGTAAATTGCACTTCTAAAAATATATCTAAAGCAAAACAACTGATTGAAAAAGCAAAGGCCATACAACATCATAAATCAAAGGTTAATGAAGACGTGCAAACGCCTGTGAGACGCTCGTCTCGACAGCAAGCTCTTGCTGAAAGGAGGAAATTGCAAGGAAGTGAAGTAAGTCTTCCTATTTTGAGCAAAATAGAAATTCCATATTCCTTTCATAGTTTTGTGAGTCTTACTTAAGAAATAATTTAAACATTTTTTAGCCTATACATATGCTTCTACTAAGAAATCATGTGAATTGAATAATTATTTGGGAAGTGGTATATTTATAGTTCTGCATTACTAGAAGGTGTGAATTGAGTCTAATTGATTGTTTTTTGGGGTCTTTTACTCACGGGGCTTCAGAATCAGATTCCCGAAACTGCATCCAGAACCTGTCATAGTTCTGATTTGATGTTTTTGTTCTCAAAAAATGTCATTTGGGTCCCCATCTGTCTGTGTGTCTAATTATATAATTAGGCAGGCAGACAGATCAATCGATCTCCTGATGCATCAAACTATAAACGAGGACCTAAACTTTTTTTTGGAAAACTGACATTTTTCACTGTCAGTTTTCCAAATATAATATTTTGACTGTAACTTACCCCATATGCTTTCCATTTGTAGGAAACATGAATCAAGCAATTGTTCAGCTTTCAGATTTAATTCCTCTTTTTGGAGGGGAATATCTTATCAATTTCAATAGTACTCATCAGTGATTGGTAGTGTTAACAGTTGAAAACAACAATAAAAGCAGAAAATAATAGAGATTAAAAATTTAAACATTTTCCTTTCCAGGATTCTGTAATAATCTTAACCTCAACCCCGGGTAATAAGATGGCTGTAATGCAACACGTGGAGAAAAAGCAGAAGAAACTTCGGAACTTAAATGATGTATTAGGAAGAAAATCTGGAAGTGTGAAAATTATGAAGAAAAACGGTAATTTGATTTAAATAAACTTTTACTTCAAATTTTTTTTGAGTGTTGAAGGTGCCTATCTTAAGCATTATAGCTATGTCTGAACCCTAACATACTGTACCTGAAAATGGCACCTTCAAACATGCTGGGGTGCTCAGTGTGTTAGTCCAGCCCTGCTTCCTAAGTGACAGCTGTTTAGCTGTGTCTTCATGATACCAGGGACAGTCTAATTGTCACTGTTGCTATGCAGTACTAATTAATCCATGTAGAAAAAGGGTGGGCATTTATTTTGGGTGGAGGGCAGCTTAAGTTTTGGCGAGCTGTTAGAGATCACATAGGTCATCCCGCTCCTTGACAGTTGCTCAGCTGTCACGCGTGCTGCCGCGCGCCCCCCCCCCCCCAAATCACCACATTGGGACCGAAAGTCCTGTCCCTTGCCTTTGGAAATCCCTCCCCTTGCTACCTGCCCTCCATACTCCTTTTGGGAGGTGGGGTTGCCACCTTAGAATCAGAAAAAAAACAAATCTTACACTAGAAGTCAAACACCTACTGTAATGTATTTTAATTTAATTACAAAAGTATTTGTCATGACTTGTGATTGTAGATTGTATATGAAAGGATAGCATAATAACTCAAAAACAAAATGTAACTTTTTTATATTGTGTGGGGGGTTGTGAGTGTGTGGCTGTGTAGGGGGGCATAGGGTATGCTGGGGTGTATGTAGGTCAGCGGGGGTTGTGGGGGCAAGTTGTGGGTATGTGGGGTGTGAGGGAGGGTGGGGATGTGAAGGACCCCACACACACACTTCCTTTCCCCCCCACTCACCCTCATGGTATGCAGCCCCTGCTGCCTGGCAACAGCAGCAGATGGGGAAGTCAGGGCACTTGTGCCCAGTGCAGGCACCTGGTGGGTCATGGCTCTGGCCAGCACTGCTTGGGGGGGTGGGGGGGAGGGAGGGGAGTGCAGCCTGCCCAAGCTGCCTCTTGCCAGGGCTCCTCACTCCAGCTCCTTACTGGAACCTGCTTCCTTCTCTACCCCCTGCTGAAGAGATCCCTGCACACTCTCTGCAGTGGATGGAGCCCCCTGCTTCCCCGTGGAGTCCAGCATGGGGCTTCCCTGCTGTGAGTGTGGGAGCTGTGGGCACATGGTACAGAACCCCTTCAATAGAGGCAGCTAGGCAGGCTGCACACCCCCCACCATAGGCCATATTTTGCCCACTCCGATTTAGGCTGTCATGGGGACTTGGCTATATAGCTTCTGGTTGAGGGAAGGTGGTAGCATGCATGAAGGTGGTGTCATTTTACAGAGTATAGTAGGTTTTTAGTCTAGATGTAGCATAAGACTTGGTATACAAATCAAAAATAAAACTAATATGTATTAATTCTGATAAAAGATAAATAGCATAGCAGCCATTTGTGTGTGCGCTCTTTGTCTCCCTCTGTTTAAGGGATCATTATCAATTTCAAAGACTATTTTTAAATAATAATTAATTTCTGGTATTACCCCTTTTCTTTTGTATTCTTCTTTTATTTGGCTTTTTAATCATATTTTAATACAGGAGAAACTGTTTATGTACAGAAGGCTGTTAAATTTGCAAGGTAAAAGTAAAATTAGAGAGAAAAGCTTTAACAATTATATTTTCTTGTATTGCTTAATCTGAGTCTCTCTAAAGTGAGACTACTTTTAAGGGAATAGGAAGATAAAATTAAAATGAAAACACAAATCTAGCAATAAAATGGATACCAATGCTAATTTAATTCACCTTTGTCTTTTAAAGGAAAACTGAGTGTCCCGCCTTCATTTCTGGGCAAAAAAGCTCAAAACTGTGGTGATGAACCAGTTGTAATCTTTGATGAAAGCAGGTTAGTTTTCCATAAAATTCAAATTTACTGGATTCCTGATTTCTCTCCAGATTTCTTTCCAGAGAAAACTTGAATTATTTTATAAGAAATTAGTGGCATTCCTTCAGTGTCAGATTGAAGTATTCAAGTTTCTTTAGAAAACTCTCTCGCACTACATCAAGTACATCTATTAAAATGCAGTAACAGTGTTTTGAATGTTAATATAAAAATATTATGCATGTTAAATCCCAAGAGCTTTCAAGCTGCCTCTTATGGTATTGTTGCTACTTCATTTAATGGGTTTTACTAGTCGCTCTAAACCCAAACCTGCATTTATTCAGTAACTGTAGTAGGAACTATATTTTTAAAGCATCTTAGAAATGTAGGAGGCTGGAAGATAAGTGTACTCCTGCTTTTTTCAAACCTTTTTGGTCTTGGTGAACCCTACCAATCTTTCCAAACAATTAGTACACTAAAGTCTCCACTACATACTAAAGGGAATCGGTGCTTAATATGGATAAAACTTACCTGTGAATTTTGTGTGCTTGCATATTTGAATGGTTTTTTATCACTTATTTGAAGTCGAGATGTATCTGAAAATTCTCAAGATGATGAGCAATTCAAGGCAAAACGGGAATTTTTGATGAGTGGTTTGCCAGAGTCCCTAAAAAGATACATCGCAAAAAAAGCAGCAGCAATGGAAGCATATTCTGTGGCCAGTTCTTCTTTTCAGACAGTCGTCCATGTACAGCAGAAGGATGACTGTAAGTTAATTTACTCATCTGTAAACCTAGTTTGTAAATTTTAAAGTAGATCTTTAGGAGATCTCTAAAAACTAGAGGTTCAAAGATAAAACTTTGTAGTATGCTTCAGGTGGTATAATTAGCAGGCACTTTTTTTCCTTTTAAAAAAAAAATGAAATTTTGATGATGGTAATACTTGGCTAGCTAAATTAATGGGTAGATGTATAGAGTATGTTTTAGAATGTATATAATAACGAATAATAGTGTTTGAGTAAGTCAGTTTAGCATAATAGATTTCTTGTTGGGCTCAGTGTGACATTAAAGCAGTTGGAATTGTGTGGAATGTATATGAAATTGGTTAGCTGGTTTGGCATGGTGACATTAATAGATGCAAAGATGTTGAAAAATTTATTTAATATGGTTTTGAGAGCATTGATACATTTTGTCATGCAAAATAGTACAGTTATTTCTTTACTGAGGAAGCTTGGTCTTTGGTGCTAGGGGCTCATTTCTTCTAATGATTTCTTTCCATATTTACATAGGTAGTTTGCTGTGGAGGCTGACATCACCATCGTGTCCTCTGTTAGCTAAGCTAAGGGAACCAAATACCAACGTAACTGATGTCACAAAACTCACTGTTTCACTTGGTGAATTCTCAGTTATAAATTCAAAACGTAGTAGCAACAATTCATCACTCATGGTTCGTATTTTTAAGTCTTTTACCACTAAGAAAATAACAGGTCAATTGAAATACAGTGTCTTTATCCGGGTGATTTTTATTCTTTAAAAAAATATCCTGCGACTTTTACCCTGAGCAACACTGATTACTACTTTAACATTTACTTGGTTAAACTACTTTAAGCATGCTAAAAGGTTCCAGATGCTTTCTGATGATCATTGTGCATACCAAGCCAGTTAACAAAAATAAATGGTGTTCCAACACTGAAAGCTTGCACATAAGTTTTTCAGATATGTTTTGAATGCCTTTTATATATTGCAGTTGTCAGGATGGAGACCAGTTTTTCCTAAAAATCAAAGGAATAATTTATTAGAAGAGATCAAATCTTCTAACCTGGAATTTCCTGCAAGATTGTATTTTAACCAGTTTTTGAAAAAGCAAACTGAACGTGTACTTTCTGAAAGCAATAAACAAGGTCAGTAACATATTTAAGTCCTGATGCCAGGAAAAAAATTATTTAAATCTGTAAACTGTAAATCAAAGAAAAACTGAATTGAAGAAAATTACAGTAATCTTATTTTGAGTAATCTTGACTGAAACGTATAAAAGTATGGATTACATAGTAAAAAAATTGAATGAGGTAATGTAAAGGTCTGAAATGATGTACTCTATTTTTAATCTTCACTTACTAGTAAATAAATGTAAAGCCACACATTCTGAAATGGATCAGATTAGTTCTGACAATCCAAAAGAAACTAAGAGGAAAAGGAAAGAAACTGAGGATTGCAAATCAAAAAGAAGAAAACAAATTGACAGAGGAGAGGTGGAACTAAAATCCAAAACTTCAAAAAATGAGGCATCTTGCACCAAACAGACAGACACAGAAAAAGTAACACATGCAGGGAAAAATAGAACCCAGGACTCGGATGTTATAACAATAGAAGACGTTGACCTGGGGTCAGAATTAAACCCTGTTTCAGGTATCTTTTTACATAATTTTATTTAAGGTATAGAAAATTCTGTTACTATTGGGTAAATGGACCTAGACAGATTTTGTGTAATCCTCCCAATGCACTGCAGAGCATTATTCCTGCTGTTCATTAGCAGATCCACAGAGAAACAAGAATATGGACAAGCTACTCTGAAGTTGTTAGTAATTTTAATGGCAGAATGGAGTAATTTTTAATTAAATAATTAAGTTGTGATTTAAAATACTGGACTAAAAAAATGTTGATTTTAAATCTGTTTTACAGAGTTTCAGTAGAACTTGAAAAATTGCGCTATTGCTTTTGTGTCTTTAGATTAGAATTTAACATGAGCTGAAATATAAGTGCCATTTCTGGTATTTCCAGTATAACAAAACAGCTGTAGGCTCTGAAAATTAGGCCCTAATCTTTTAATGAGCTGCACAAATAGTCTCGTTAACTGCAAACTATGCTAGAGGACCTGATTTGGTTCAAGAATTTCGAGGTTTCTTCTCTTGTAGGTGTTCAGCAATATGGGAAGGTGAGATAATCGTAATTAACAGAATAAATTAATTGCTAATTAAACTTGTGCTTTGAGTATCTAAATATGGTCATGGTGCCCTAGATTTGTTTTTGTTGTTTTTTCCATCCTGGATGAGCATTTTACATGTAACTTTTTTTCATCTAAAAATTTCACCTATTTAAAATGGGAAATTCGAGGAATTACCTAGTGAGAGAAATAAGACTTCACTGTAGGAATTTCAGGCCGCATACAATGGGAAGAAAATAAAGAACTGCAACATATAAATAATAGACTTGAAATTTTTAAAAATATATAGAATTTTTAATTTTTTTAAATTAAATCCACCTCTGTTTAATTCCATGCACATAAGCAACCGGAGTGTTACCTTTTTTGGATAAAGAAGTGTGTTAAAATAGACTACTTCTGGATTTTTATTTTTTTTATTCTAGGTATTGAAAAGGAAGACATGCTGTGGACAGAAAAGTACCAACCTCAGGAATCCAGTGAACTTGTAGGGAATGCAAAGACAATTAAAAGATTACACGGGTGAGAAATGTATCCATTGTTTTACCAAAATCACGTATAACGTGAGGTTTGATTTCCCCTTAACAAAGTAAAACAGTAGTTTACAGTAGGGCTATCAAACTTGCCTCCTGTAGCAGATTTGTCAGTTTCATTATTTGCATCAGTTGTGTTTGCTTAACCAAATAGAATATTTTGGAAGAGTGAATTCAAAATATGAGTTTAATAAACTCTAATAAAATACAGTATACGCAAACCATTTACTTTAGTAATTGAACATTCTTTAGTAATTGTTCATTTTGAATCCTTCCTAGTAGAATCTAGTAGATGTTTATACAGTTGACTTGGGTAAAAGGGGAAAGATTTTTTTTTTTAACTTGGAAAAAACTCTGAACTATTCATCTTCACTTGGGATGCTTTATTGATTTGATTATTTCTTGTTTCCTCTCCTCAAAGTTGGCTGCAGGAGTGGAAAAGAAGAGCCGATTTAGAAGAAAAGAGAAATCAGAAAGTGGAAAAAGATGAGGGAAACACCCAACAAGGTAGTGGGGATTTCCGAACCTCTTCCCGCCCCCACCCCTCCACTTGGCAAAAAAAACCAGAACATATTTTTGAAATGTATTTTAATTTGCCATGTTTCTAAATATGGAGACTAATCTAGATCATGTCATATTTGCCTCTGGCTTGACTCAATGGTTCAAACTGCTTGTTTCCTTTTGAAATAATTCTGTAGATTCTTTGGATAGCATGGATTTTAAGGAAGACAAATCTGACAGTGAAGAAGAGATTGCTCTCTGTAATACTATGCTGATAACTGGCCCACCAGGTGTGGGAAAGACTGCTGCAGTGTATGCTTGTGCTCAGGAACTTGGGTTTAAGGTTTGTCTTTATGCTTTACTACTATATAAGTGTGTGTGTGTGTATTTGAAGTTAATGCCTCTTGCCAGCGCAGTGGTAGACAGATCTTATCTCAGCTAAAGGAAGCCACTCAGTCTCATCAGGTGGACAAGCAAGGTGTAAATGCACATAAACCTTGCTTCTTTAACAGTTGTAGCACCAAGTCCCCGAGTAAGTGTCATTTGTGTTGATCTCTTCCTTTTTAGCAATTGGTAGAAGAAAAGTAAAAGGCAGCATAAAAAGTGGTAAACTTGCATTTATCTAATTGTTTTAATGTTGGGAAGTGTAGTTTGATTTTAGGTAAAGCATACCCACATTTACTGAATTAAATTTTTTTTTCCCCAGTATTTTTAATTTGACTGTTCTTAATAATACTGCTGTATTAGTGTGGAGTAGGAGGGAGAAAAGTTATTCTGACTATTGCCGCTTACTTTAGATTATCTTTAGATTGCAGAGAAAATAGCTAAATTAAACCAGGCTTTCAGTTTATCAGAGATGTCAGTTGGAGAAATATATTTTAAGCTTAAAACTAATGCAAACCCTGTCTTTCAGAAAAAACAAATTCTCCCAAGAAAATTGTTTCACCAAGGAAACCCCCACTTTCACCCAAAGGAACAGGAATAAAACGAAATTTTCCTCCTAAAACACTAGCAAATTATTTTAAAGTATCTTCTAAGCCTAAGAATAATGAAGAAACAGTAAAATCTCAAGAAAAAAACAAAGGTAGGTATTACCATTTAATATGCTAGTTTGTTACCTTTTTCCATTTGCAGATAATCTTTCAGAGTTGCACAAATATTAAGGACTAATAATTAAGACGGTGACTAGAAAATCTGTTGTACTTGTGTTATGGTAGTTATGGAAGTTGATAGATATTCTTTATGCATGAGTAGTGTCTTAGACTTCAATGGGACAGTTTAACATGTGAAATGTTATGCAGGTTTCCACAACTCTGCAGGACTAGGACTTTACATAGTAAAGTACTTGAATTGCTTTTTGGTTTTACATTAATCTCATTGCTTGTTCTTAATATTCAGAAACTATACAAAAATCACCTGAAGAAACAGCGGATATTCAGATTAGATCAATGAGCAAGGAAGTGGGAGGAGAAGAACTCAACAGAAAAAGTGCAACGTCTCTCATTCTTTTTGAAGAGGTAAACCTTAAATTGTCTGTGTGTTTTGGAAAATAAATATTTTCATGCTTAAATAATTTCTTTTCCCTTGAGACTCTGGGTAGATTTCAGTGTTAGGATTAGCAACTTTTGAAAAAATTCAGCTGGAAATAATTTCACCCACTGAATTTTTTTGCAAGCTTGATCTATAAATACATATCCTAGATGCAACATCTAATGATCCAAACAGAAATATTTAACTATTATTTTATAAATAGATGGATTCCCATCCCCAGGCCCGTAACACAACTTTTGCTGTAAACCAGCACTTTTATTAGCTGGAAAACTTAACTGGCATCCAAGGAACGTGGAAAAAGTGGTACTTACAGTTTCACTTCAAGAGGATTTCCTGTTCCACTGCCATGAGCCGAATTTTTCTTTGCCACTTCTTTGGCCCAGGGCAAAGCAGCCTGCGCAGGCCCCTCCCCTCCCCTGGCACAGTGATGCCAGGGAGTGTACCAGACAGTGCACATTTAATTAACTGGCATCCCCCATTCCTGGGGGATGCTGGATAACAGAGCTTTTACTGTATTTCTTTTTCCTCTTTCCTTTTTCCCTCCTGTATGTCACACAAAAAGCTAACATTTGCCCCCAAAAAACTGTTTTGGGCTGTAGACTAAAGAGTGAGAAATTATAGCTGAAAAGCAACTTAATGTTAAGGATACTTGTCTTATTTCTAGAATGTTATTTTTACAGGTTTCCCTGGATTTTTTTTTTTTTTTTTTTTTTAATGGGGCATATGCATTCGCAGAGAACAGCGCGCAAATTTGCTGGGCTCTTCCCAAGGGAGCACGGGCCCCTGGATCTGTGCGCAAAATGACAGCAGGTTTCTACTGCAGGCTGGGGCTAGTGGTGGCACCAGGCTCTTCACAGTGATTGGGGCAGGCCACACTGAGCCCTGGGAACAGCCTGGTGCTGCTACTGGCCCCAGCCTTCAGCAGCAGCCTGCTGTCATCCTGCATACAGATCCGGGGGGCATGCACTCCCTGGGAAGAGCCTGGCACAGCCCGGAGCCCTTCCGGGGGGAGGTGCACAACAGCAAGAGGCGTGTTCCCCTCCTCCCCACCTGTGACAGTTCCCTCTGCAGCTGGCATGGGCCGCTCCTGAGGCCACTTCAGCTGGGTCGAGTGGAGCCACGGCCCTTTTTTCCTTCCCCCCACAACATACCTGCGTGGGGGGCAAGCAGGGGTGTGCCTATGCTGATTGCATAACAGCAAATTTACCTTGCCCATAATGAATTATGGGTTTAAATATGCTCATTGCATAAGAGCAAATTCACATACAAAGAACTCACATAAATCAAGGAAAACCATGTAATCAGTAAAAGCTGGACACTATAGCTGTAATACATTACAGTACTATTTTCATAAGCTATCATTAAGCATTTTTACATATTTGGTACTTCCCATAGGTTGATATAATATTTGATGAAGATGCTGGGTTTTTAAGTGCAATCAAGACTTTCATGGCTACTGCAAAGAGGCCTATAATTCTTACTACTAACGGTGAGTGTCCCTTGTCTCCAGTAATGAGACCCTGTAGGCATTCAAGGTCGACTCGTATGAAGTAGAGTATTGACTAAAAGCAAGCAGAATACAATTTGTGACCACAAAAGTTAGTGAAGCTCTAATTCTCTATGCGAGCACAAACTGTTTCTGTTAAATTTGTCAGGTTTATATAAAGAATAAATGCTAAATATATTTTAGTACTTAGGTAAAAATACAACACCTTTCTTTTTCTTTCTTAAACAAAAGATGAACAATTTTGAAGAAGAAAATTTCACCAAATTTAATTTGTACCTTTCATGCAGATCCAACTTTTAGTTTAATGTTTGATGGATACTTTGAAGAAATCAACTTTAACGTACCCCCTCTGGTAAGTCTCTCTGTTTTTGACATGCAGATCCCTTGTTTGGATTTAATTAGTAAAACTGAAAATTGTATGTTTTGAAATTTGCAGTTGAAGCTAATATGTTGATTTTAAAAACATGCTGTTCATTACATTCCTTAAAAATGTGACTTTTTACTGCAAATTGAATTAATTCTATCTTTGAGCTAGAAAGCTCACAGGCTTCTTTGCATACCTGAATATTTGAGACGGTTGTTTTTTTTTGGGGGGGGGGGGTGTTTGTTTTTTAAATGTCCTTCATAATCAAACTGTCCAAGTTTTGTAAGGGAAGATTTTTTACATCTGTAGTAGTTACACTTCAAAGATTTGAATTTAACAGAATGAATTGGGCACTGACTATGAAAGAAATATTAATCTAGTGATATTTTTATTAAAGGAAAGAGCCCAATACGTGACAACATTCTGTAATGGCAGATTAAGTTAAGGGCAAGTGTAAATTATATAATGTGTTTAAAACAAAAAAAAAAATGGAAACATCAATGAAAAGGATCTTTTTATCACTTTCTAATATCTAGATTTTTAAATCTACAAGGTCAACTGAATTTAAAAAAATGAAAGGACCAAATGTTCTTTTTAAATTGGGTTGCTCATGCCTTTTTGTAGAATTTGGGAGCACTAGGGCTTGAGGAGCCCAAGAAGAAAAAACGTAGTGTTGTTTGCCATAAGAAGCCTTCACAGAACTGGACTAAAGAGTTAACGCAGTGGGTCTGAGTTGAGGTAGCTTTTAAAAGCTATCTGTTAGCCATTATACACTCCTTCCACCCCCTCTGAAACTGTCGTAAATAAAGGCTTGTTGTTCTTTTTTTTCTGCAGAGGGACTCACCAAATTTATGCTCTGTACATTTTCCTAGGTGTCCCTGCCCCAAAGTAATAGGTGATACCAATAATTAAAAGGTTGAGCTAGAAGCTTTATACTTTTTTTACAGACAGTAAATATGGGAAATAGTTTTAAAATAGATTCTTATTGGATTCCAGCAGATTTTGCTATATTGTGTGTGACATGACTAAGTTATTCTTGAAAGTCATGGTCAAAAGGCTAACAAAAATGAAAAGAATTGGAAAACTCACTTCTATAGCTGTTTCTCCATTGTCACACAAATGGATTGAATTTTTCCAGTACATAAGACCAGCTTTTTCTGGTAACTTGCTATAGTCTAAATGAACAAATACATTTAACAGGTTTTTTTATCTGACATTTTATTTTAGATAAATGCTGCTAGCTATTTGCAGGTGCTGTGTCTGGCTGAGAATCTACGAACAGATATAAAAGACTTAGCTACTCTGTTAACTACAAATAACTGTGATATCAGACAGAGTGTTCTCTACCTACAATTTTGGATTAGAAGTGGAGGTGGATGCTTGAAAGAAAAAGGTGTAGCACTTCACGGTAGGTTAATCCAGAGTAAAATAATGGCCAGGATATTAAAATATTTATACTAACATGAAGAATGTACATGTTTTATTCAGGAGTTGTTACCAGTCGTTCATAATTATTTAACTTCCTGAAAGAAGTCGAGATGGTAATCTAAAGTCCCACAGCATAGTTACAGTAACTAAAGGACTAGAAGTCTGCATTTATTACGTTTGTTCATTACCTATCACTGTGGTATCTAATACCAGGAACTTTTGCAGTTGTTACCCCTTATTCTTTTTCCCTGTGATTAACAAGAGTTGGCCAGTTCCCTCTCTTACATGAAGAGTTAGTCATACAATTATAGCAAAAATCATCCTGGGGCTGCAGTTGGTTCACCACAATATCTTGCTGATGAAGCAGAATTGAAGGATAAGGGAGAATAGAGGAGAGAAAGCTGGGGGGAATGCAGGCAGATCAGAACTGGGGGCTAGGAAAAAGGAAGGGTTCGCAGAACCTTTTCCCAGAAGGAAGCAATACATAGATTTTCAGCCAATGAGAGAAGAAGAAACCAAAGCAGGATACAAAGAGCAAAAAACAGCATTTGCAGTGATTATTTAAAGAGCATTTCTTAACCCATAGGTCTTTAATGTATGAAAGGGTTGCAGACAAACTTTTAAAAATGGATTCTCCTTTAAAGAAGGAAAAACGTGGGAAACTGGCCTCTCCCTTGCAGGCTGTCAGCATTCCAGTCTGCTCGGAGCTGCTTGGGAACCTCATTGCCACACACTCCCTGCCCCACACACTGGGGGTAGCAGGCAGTGAGTTGGGAGTGAGGGGCACTGTGTCAAGACTGGCCATCAATGTTTTATAATTGGGTCCTGGTACAGAAAAGGTTGAGAAACCCCTGTTTTGGAAAGTACTAGTAGTAAGAAGAAAGGAAAAGTTAGGAAAAGTAGAGTGAACAAAATGATAGGATTGTCAGAAGAATGAAGAGGGAGGAGAACAAAATTAAATTAGTAAAATTCAAGATTACAGCAAGATGAGACTACCAGTTTAAAAACTAGGTTTTTTTTCTTTAGCTTGGAAAAGAATGAGCAGTATCAAAAAAGGGATGATGTCTTGGCCCCAGAATTTTTCATGTCACTGTAAACTAAATGTGGTATCTTTTGTGTAGGAAGAGGAGGCCGTGAGACAAATGGATCAGATCAGTTAACTCTTACTGGAAAGACGGATTCAAAGAGTGGTGCTCCTCGAACTGATATACATCTTCAGAAGCTTCCAAAATGTGATACAGGCTGCATAGAAACTTTGCTTGGCCTTAAAAATATTTTTTTGCCCTCAGAAGATTTGTTTACATTTCTCAAGGTATTTTTGTAATTCTGGTTGCTAAAGTTTTGAAGAAAATTGTATCTAAAGAATGGGTTTACAATGCATTGTGTAACAATTTTCAGTACTATTTAGAGTAGGCATGTTTAGCAATGTTAATTTGTACATAAGGAATTAAAAACAGGTAGGTTCAGTCAAGCTAACAAGCAGGCCATCAGTTCTTTAGTTAATTGACTAGTAACCCATAAATATTTCTCTAATGTCTTTGTAACTTAAGTGCGGTTTACATTTAATTGATTGAAAACTACTGTGATATTAAGCACTTTTTAAAAAAAAATTGTAATGTTTTCACAGCATAAAATCACGACAACAGAAGACTGGAATAAATTGATAAAACTGCTCTTAGAATTCCAGATGAAGAAAGTGGATTTCATATATAGCAATCTTGAGTCTATTCTTCCTTTACCAGTTCAGATTCTTCCAAAGCCAACACAAGCATTTAACCCTTTATTTGAAAAGGCTACAGCAGATTCTTCAAATGAGAGATCCCTTGATCAGCTGGAAAAAGCTAGCCCTGTGAAAAAGTCTAAAAGGACAAAGAACCAGAGAAGGCTAGCTTTATTGGATGATAGTGACTTATTTGATAATGAATTGAACTACTCTGCTGAATTTATAAGCTTATCATCAGACGGTCCTAAATCATGCTCAGAAAAAAAACCAGATGAATTAAAACTTAAGATGAATAAAGAAGAAAAAGTTAAAATCCCAGCAAGGAAAAAAAGCTCTGCTCTTGTTTCTAATTGTCTGCATTCACTGACTGAATTTGTGGATGACATGTCTTTCTTAGATTGCTCTCTAAGCACTAATGTAAGGGAGCCCAAGGAATATTGTAGAAATGAAGGGTTTAATTGGACACATGGAAAAATTAAAAATGGTCTCTGTGATGAGCACAGTACAGAAGATAGTGATTGGTGGAGTTTTCAAAGCTGTAGTGAACTCAAGGCAGCTGTTGAAGCACTCAGTTTTAATAAGTGCTTTGTTAATATTTCACAAGATGTGGAAGCCTCCTTGAATCCTAAAACACTAGGAAGTGATCAAATGGAGGAACTTACTTTGTGTATTTCAGAAGAAAGAAATAATATATACTTTGGTCAATCAGCTGATTCGAGGTAAGACCAGTGCCTCACTTGTTTCCTGGAATACTGTAGAAGTAGTGGTTGGAGGAAGAACGTTCACTTCTCTCTCTGCTGATCAGTGCTGAAACATTTTCAGATGTGGACTTTTGCTTATAAACAGCTAAATATGGCCCATCCTTTTTCTCTGTTCCAGAAAAGATGCAAGAAAGGGATTTAATTTTTTTTTTAATTTTTATTTTCCCAACTGCTTGGGTTTATTGCCAAAGTGATGTCCATGACTATCCTATGAGGTTGGCTAATAGCACCATTCTATTCTACTGCAGGAAATTAAAGCTGTTTTTTCTCAAGACCTTAGATAATTAAATAGTTTGCTGTGGGGTGTCTTAATCCTTCAAGCACTTATGGTTAAGAGTTATTCACATGTATAAGTTAAACTTCCAAATAGTATATTGGTATTAGACCTGGAGGGAGGAGTGTATCAACTGTGGATATCTTTGTAGTAGTAGCATATGCCCTTAAAACCAAGGGGAGAAAAACCTTGAATATAATATTCAATTAGCAAAGACATTTGTTTTCACTGTTAATATAAAGGATTAGTTTTTGATAAATTAGCCACTGTTTTATCCCAAACTTTGTTGCATAGATTAACAAATAATTATTTTACAAGTATTTAAATAGTGCAATAAATTTTATTCCTAAGCTGCTACTAACACATCCTTTTTTTGAAGAAGTCACTGTGAAAGATTAAAAAATCAGTTGTATATATTGAGAGAGGTTTTGAATCATGATATAAAAGCTAATTTGGGTGTGCATTGTGACACTATACAGTTGCTGTTCTGATAGTGGGAAACCTGAATGTTGATAAACATTGTAAATGGCACTTTATTTCTAACCAGAATGGATGCCCTGATATGTTCAGGCTCAGGGTATGTGTTTAAACATGAGCGCTCTAGCTGTAAAAACTTCTCCCTAAACTTTTTTTCTGTGGTTTAACCTGGAGGATTTAGAGAGCAGACAACTTCTACTTAGCGCTGTGTAATTAATAATAATAGTACAGGGATGTGCAAAATGTGGCCCGCAGGCCAGATGCAGCCCACTAGGCCACTCTATCGAGCCTGTGGGGCCCCTAAAATATTAGAAAATTTAATATTTATCTGCCCCTGTCATATGGCCCTTACTGGCTTATGAAAACTCAGTAAGCAGCCCTCTGCCCAAAATTGCCCACCCCTGTGATAGGTTATGTATTGCATGGACCGCTTTTGTATGATTACACCTTTTAATGAGACCTAAAATCAATGTTTTTGGTATTCGTGGTTTTAAAATGTCACCATTTTACTCATTAAAGAGTAACACTAAGTATGTCTCTCTTGTTTCTGTCTCTTCAGTATTCACAGAAAAGCAGAGAAGAGACTGGAAATTATCCAAACTGTGTTTTCGAGTAGAACTCTGTTACACCTGTGTAACAGGCAAGCCAGCATGGTGGAATACCTACCCACACTCCGTAGCATCTGTAGATCAGAGAAACTTAAAGAACAGGGGAAACTCAAAAGAAGGTAGGTTTTAGGTTGATCTGAATCTGTTATGTTTTGCCATGCTGTAGCATTTGTTAAATTTTGTTACTACCTTTTTTTTTTTTTCCCCCCCTGGAATTTCAGATGGGAGGGGAGATGGATTCAGGACCTACTTCTCTCCACAGTACACTAAAAATTACTGCTTTTTTTTCTTAATGGACTTTTTTATTTCTTTTCTGCTCCTTATTTTTTAACAGGTTTCTGCATTATCTGGAAGGAATTCATCTTGAAATACCAAAAGAAACAATGAACAGTTTGGCAGCTGAATTCCCTTAGACTGTTTTGACACCAGAAGTGCCTTGTACAGTGGGTCTATATGGTACTTGCCACAACCTGATTTTACCATATTAATTTTTTGTACATTCAAAGAGACATTTGTATATTAAATTTTTATATGAGTATTTAAAAACACAAACTGTATATATCTGCTGTGGTAGTATTGCCCTCCATGGCCAAAATGGTGGGTTCTTTTGGTGTGCATCTTAAGTAAGCTCAAAAGTGTTTTAGTTTGTGCAGGTATCTGGACCACTTCATATTACTTTGGATTGCTGCACTGAAAGTGCACTTTCAAGTAAGGACAAGTGATCCATGTTTCTGGTGGCTGGTGTGTGTTGGGGAATGAATCACCATCCCAGTATCCACTCACAGCTAGGGCTTCAAGGAATTGCAGTCTGGTGGTTCTACTCTGGATCTTCGAATAGTGGGAAAAACCAGCATGATGAAAGACTAGCAGAAACTTTAAAACTGGAAGCCTCTAATCACACAACTGTGAGTAGCGGGAGGGGAGAAGGCAGTAAAAAAGTCTTTGAAATGATATGTCTTGGGGTATATGGACTTCATTATATTCATGTATTTGTCTTTTAAAGTTGTCAGGCCAGTATGTTTATCTCCAACGTGGTGAAGAAATACTGTAGCCCAAGAGATGGGGATCAAAGAATTGGCAAGATTTTTTTTGTAAATTATTTTTATACCTGCATCACTTTTGGGTTTAGTAATACGTGAACTATTGATAGTCTTGTATATTGCTTTTTATTGTATTTTATATTTGATAAAGACTTCAGCCTGGTTACCTGTGCTTGAATCTGTTTCATGACTTGAAATAAATCTGTGGGTGAGACATTTGTACCACTTTAAATAATTCTGCTACTTGAAAAGTCAGACTTTACAGTTTAGGATGGTGTCTGTGGCCTGAAGGATTTTCCTAAATTAAACATTTCTAATTATGTTTTTCATGGATCCTGTCACACTTGAGCTGTTCTTTCTAAGATGCTAGCAAGTCAGTATAGAGGTGTAAAATTGCACCTCAGTTCATCAGATACTACTGTAATTCTTAGGAAGACTAAAGTTTAGCCCACACTGCAACTCTTACCTCTCCTCCTCTGATCTTGCTTCTTTCTTACACTTCACCTGTGAACATGCTTTTGGATACAATAAATTTATTTGTCTGAAACTGTTGTATGCAGTTTATCTCCCCTGTGGCAGAGTAGCCAAGCATTTGGAGCCACAGCAAGTGGCTTACATTAATCAGTGTTAGTTTAAATCTTGAGCTGTAGCAGTGGCCTAGGTTCTTCAGTTTTAGAAAAACTATATTCCTGCTGTTTGTAAATGTGTACTTGTCTTCACAGTGTCTCGTTAGGGCATCATTTTATGAAGAGTTGTACAAAGGTTTTAATACCACACCACCTATTCCTCTTCCAGAACTTAAGCCTAATTATAATTTTCCAATTAGAACATCCATGACCCTTCCTTGTCCTCTAAAACTTGTTAAAGAGCAGAAGAAACCTATTAATGGAAAACATTTTTTACAAATGGAAACATCAGATATAACATGATGGTAAAAACTGAAATGCAGATAAAGGTATTGGATTTCTTTTTTTGTAAATCTTCCCCTTTTTCTCTTGAGTCTTACCCAAAGGGCAGATTCCATTTCTGGATTGCAAATGGAATTAAGTGCCATGGTGGGTTGCCACACTGTTCCCCCTTATTAAGAATTTTGCTGAACAAATGCACAGATTTTGTGTGTAACAAGATATAATGCAAAAGAGTTAGCCTCTTGCTTTTTCTGTTCCTTTCTGCTTGCATTCAGAAAAAGCTTACTCTTGAATTTTCTTTCCTGTCATATGCTGCACTTCCACTAGCATGCTGGTAATCTGTACTTAAACTGTTACTTATGCTATACCACTCCCAATTGGGTAATATTAATTCTATGGTTCATCTAATTGTAAGTTGCTTTACAATGTACACGGTACAGAGTAACAATACATTAGCATTATGGGAGCAGTAACCAGACTCGTTAACGTGCTTAAGAAGCAAGATGGTTCTTGTGTAAAAGTTTGTTCTAGATGTGACAGACCACAAAAGCAGTCTGAAGTTCTTAGTTTTCCATCTCTCCAACTACCAGTCACATTCTTGCTTGGTCTGCACTAGAACATTAAAAACAAGGAAAAAATATAAAGGGGTACATGAGCTGAAACTGAGAGAGGGGGTACACTTGTTAAAAAAGTTAAACTCCTGCCCTAGCATAATACTGCTTTGCTTTTATCTACATGGAACCCAAAGCTCCAAAAAAATGTCCAGGATGCTCAGTTGCTTCCTCATTTTCCCATTTGTGGGAGGCAGACTTTGTGTGTCCCAGGCCTGACCTTTGCTGTTCTAATTGTACGTTTCAGTCACTTCCTTGTAGGGTGTGGACTCCTGCACACAAGCGCAGAGTAACTGTACCACACTGTTCTTCTGATCTGGCTACTTTGCTGGAATAAATGACTGTACAAAATGTGCAGCATCTATTAGTTTTGTTTGGTAAACAGGCTTGTGTGTATGAACAGCAGGTATCCTGCTTTTCTCTTTAAAAATTGCAAATTATCTGATGGAAAAACCCCAAATCTGTGATTTTTAAAATTTAAAGGGTGGGTGGGTGGGTGTGTGTGTATGAGAGAGAGAGTGTTGAACATAATGTTTTATTGATATATTACAGTTTTAAAGCAATTTGGAAGTCTACCAGTGCTTCAATCACCGATAAAATATATTTTAAATACCTGTGTATATTTTCATTTGATTTTCATAGACATTAGGGCTGGAAGGGACCTCAGGGGATTGAGTCCAGCCCCCTGCCCCAAGGGCAGGAAGGCAGCTGGGCTCAAAGGATCCCAGCAAGGTAAGTGTTCACCACCTCTGGAGGGAGCCTATTCCAGGCCTTGGGGGCTTGGACAGTAAAGAAATTTTTCCTCCCATCCAACCTAAAACGTCTTGGTGTAGCTTGTGACCATTGGTCCTTGTCATCCCTTGGGGCGTTCCGCTGAACAGGCATTCCCCCAGATCCTGATGCACACATCTGATGTACTTAGAGGGCAGCCACCAGGTCTCCCGAGCCTACGCTTTTCCAGGCTAAAGAGTCCCCTGGCTCTCAGCCTCTCTTCATAAGGCCTGTTCTCCTGACCTCTGATCACATGTGGCTTTCCTCTGGACTCTCCCAAGCTTCTCCACATCCTTCCTGAATTTCAGAGCCCAGAACTGGATGCAGTACTCCAGCTGTGGCCTCACCAAGGCCGAGTACAGCAGGAAGATGACCTCCTGAGATTTACTTGAGAAGCAGCTGTGGATACAAGCCAGAGTTTGGCCTGCTTTACCAGCTGCAACATCACCTTGGTGGCTCATGTTCATCTTGTGGTCAATCATGACCCCCAAGTCTCTTTTGGCCATGGTGCTAGTGAACGTAGCACTGCTGAGCCTATAAGCATGCTGCGGGAGTTTCCTTGCGCCCCCCCCACCAGGTGGAGTACCTTACATTTGCCAGTATTGAAAGTTATCAGGTTTGTATCCACCTGCCTTTTCAGTCTATCCAAGCCAGCCTGGATCACCAGCCTAGTCTCCGGTGTGGACACTACCCCAAAGTTTTTGGTGTTGTCAGCAAACGTGTCAGAAGTGGACAATATCCACCTCGTTAATAAAGAAGTTAAAGAGAGCAGGTCCACGGACAGAGGCTTGGGAGATGCCACTGGTTGTGGAGTGCCATGATTTTAAAGTCAATCTCTTCTCCCTTGTCCAGGTGGTAGGTCATAGATGAAGATGAGATGGAGCTTGCCGGACCAACCCACAACAAACCCATGCTGGCTGTCCCTCAGGATGTTGCCATCAGCCAGCTTGTCAAAAATGGTCTTTGATTTTCTTTTTTTTCCAAAATCTTTCCAGGGATTGAGATCAAGCTAATTGGCCTGTAGTTCCCTAGATCTACTTTCCTCTCTTTCAATCTTCAGGTATTTCACCTGAGTGCCAGGAGTTCTTGAAAATCTTTGTCCATGGCTGGGCTATGACTCCTGCCAGCTCCTTAAGTACTCTGGGATCTTTCAGGACCCACTGACTTGAGTGTCCAGTCTTTCAAGGTGTTCCTTTATAAGGTCCACACCGATGCTGAGTATAAATTCACCTCACCCTGGCCGTCCTGCATCTTGCTGGGCAGGGCGGACCCTTTGAGTTGATGAAAAACCAATGCAAAGTATCCGTTAAGCAGGCTGGTTTTTTCCTGGGTGTTGGTTGTCAGTTGTCCCATTTGGTATAGCAGGGGTCCACTGTTACCCTTGCTTTGCTCCTGACTCCCCACATCTGAAAAAGGACTTTTTATTGTCCTTGATACATATACCCAGGTGGAGTTTGGTTGTAGCCTTGGCTTTCCTGGTTCACTCCCTACAGGCACAGACCAGTGCAGATTAATCCTCCTTTGTGGTGATTCCTATCTTCCATCCTTTATAAGCCTCTCTTTGGTGTAGGAGGTCCATGAGTTCCCTGTTGAGCCAAGGGGGTTGCTGCACCCTTTTGTTGCCTTTCCTCCAAGTGGAGAAGGACATCCTTTGTGCTTCCAGGATCACTCCCTTAAGAAATGACCACTCCTCTTGGACTCCTCCCTGTCAAGTCTTGGTCCCTTAGGGCCTTGACAACAAGCCTGAGTTTATCAAAGTCAGCTTTCCTAAAGTCAAGAACTTCTGCTGTGCTGACCGATTTGCTGGCTTTGTGATGGATAGTAAAGGCAATTGGTTCATGGGCACTGTCTCCCAGCTTTCCTTTGATTTTTAAGTTGCTGACTAGATCATCCCCTTTAGTCACTACCAGTCCAGCAATGCTTTACCTTTTGTTGGTCCATGAACTTCTTAGGGCTGGTAGTTTGTCCATACACGTGAGGAAGCTCTGCAATTGTTTGGATTTGGCTGAGTGCTCTTCCCACAGGATGTCCAGGTAGCTGAAGTCTCCCATGACAATCCTGCACTGACAGCATAGAGCCTCAGTCAGTTCCCTGGTGAATTCCTAGTTAATCTTTTCTGGTTAGGGAGGCTATAGAGGACATAATGGTATGAGTCTACTATGTCACATTCCCCACCTATTTTAACCCAGAGGGTATCTAGTTGTCCTCCCTGCACGCCAATGTCGGCTTGCAGGGATACGTAGCATTCCTTGACATACAGCTACACCCCCACACCTTTTATCTGCACAATCTCTCCTATCCAAGAGATAGCTGTCTATACCTGTGGCTCTGTCATAGGTGGAGTCCCACCAGCTGTCTGTTAGCCCTATGAGATCATAGTCTTTCTTGTTTAGTAGGACCAGTTCCTCCTATTTATTCCCCAAGCTCTTGGTATTGATGTACAGACAGGTAAACATCCCAGTGGGAGCCCTAGGCTTCCTCATATTCTCAGGAGGACACCTTTCCAGGGCTGGGGTCAAGTGGAAGCCCTGGGTGACCTAACTTGTTGGTTTTATAGGTATTGCCTAGTGGGCTTGCTTTGGTGGTTGTCCACCTATCCCCCAGCAGGTTTAGTTTAAAGCCCAGTCAAACAGGTCAGCCATTCTGATTGTACCCAGTGAAGTGAGGTGGAGGCCATCTCTTCCCAGCAGACTGCTGCCTCTCTCACCAAAGAGCAGACTGCAATTCTGGAAACTGGAGCCTTCACAATAACACGAGTGGCAGTCTTCAGCTGACCAGCTCAATCCATCTCATTCTACAGCCTGTGACCCATAACTGGGAGGACAGAGGAAAAAGTCATCTGTGTCCCTAAGCCCTGTAGCCATTCATGACCTGGCTGGAATTGCTCAGTCATGTTACTCATACCCCCATGGATAAGGAGCTTAGGGAAGTGGGTTTTTCATCATGGAAAAATCATAGCTTCTGCTGCCACCCTCACTTGCCAGGACATAGGTCCAACTGTGACTGTTCCCCCTGCTGCTTTGTGACACTAAGCAGGACAGGCAAATGCCCTGCCCCTGCTGTTGCACCTTACTCCCAAGCTACAGCCCCCTAACCCCCCCCTCCCCCCCCCCCACTTCCATCACCCTGCCTCTGATCACTCTCCCCTGCCTAAGCAGTTCCTTGCTAGGGCAAGCTAGAAAGTGCCAGGAAAAACTAATACAGAGCAGAGCAAAATCCCAGATGTTTGTCAAGTGTTTTGTTTTTTTAATATCAACAGAGATAGGAGGACCCAAAAAGAGGACATGTCCAGCAACTCTAGCTATATGTAAAGTAAGAGGAAATAGAAGATGTTCAGTTAAAATACAACATTCAGTTTACTTTGGCTCTTCAACAGTAAAAGATTCAAGTAATGTTGTTTCATATTAGGAGTTCATAAAAAGCTAATGCCTGTAGTAGGGAATCACACATCTCCTCCTCTCTGTTTTGTGCAACTGAAAAAAGTAAGCTTTTATACCTCTCCACCTTGTCCAGGGGAAAGGATATTCGTGGCTGTTCTTCGGTAACAGATTCTAGGAGAAGTTGCTTCACAAGATCCAATCCACTTGACCGGAAATCTCCTACCATCAACCCAAAGTGTTTTCCTACAGCAGTTCGGGGCATGCTTATTATTTGGTTCTGGACATCTAACATCAGCGTTGTATGTAACAAGGTATACAGCATAGCTTCGATCGTGCGAAGATGTAATATTACAGGAAACATATTTATATTCTTAGCAGAAAGTACTTTTTTTTCCAGAACATAAACATCAGCTTTAGGAAGTTTGGAAACCACTGAAGATATCTGGGGAGGAGGGAGAGAGAGAAAAATATGCTCATTAGCTAGAACACTAGCTAAATCAGTTGAACTAGAAACCAAAATCAAAAGATTTCTTAACTGGCATATTTCAGATGAGTGACTGATTAGGTATTTGTCATAAGAAACTATATAATTGAAATACTAAACTGGCAAAAATGTTTGCAGATTTCATCATGTTTTACTCATTTTTTTGCTAAAATTTCAATAAGATGCATCAAATTGAAAACTTCTTTCCAGTTCTCCTCTTTGTCACTTTAAAAAATGCCTAGTTAAGTCTACATGTTATTTAGAACTACTGAAGAATGTGGAGAAGGCTGTTCACCTTCTTGCAGCCACACATTGCGCTAGTAACAAATCACAGCTCATAACTAGAGTGCAAGAAGGACTGTTACAAGCAGCTCCTCCTCACAGCTGCTGAATTTTTTTAAATACTTTGGGTCTTCTGGTACAAGAAAGGTCGCATCTTTCTCATGAAGCTCTAGTTTTGTTTACCTGCAAAGAGTTCAAGACAAGTGAAGAAAGCAGCTCTGCCACTTGAGTGCTGTATGCATTGCCAATAAACAAGTTTAAGGCTATATCTCATACAGATTCCTTTTGCAAGTATGTAGATTTTTCTATGTGCAATTCATAGAATAAACCAGCAAAGTAAATACTGCTTAGAGACAAAGCTTAGAAAAGGGCTCCCTTAGAAAATGAAGTACACTTCTTTTTTTATGTATTATAAAAATGAGCAAGTAAAAATTAAACTTGAGAGTATTTTAAAAACGTCCAGAAAACCTTCTACTTACATTTTCCAGATACATTGATGGCTGATATGTTCCCTTCACAAATATGAATTTTTTTTGCTGCCAGCTCTGAACTGCTAAGCTGCGATCCACATGAGCCCATGCAATTTTGCGGGTGCCAAAAACAATAGACACAATGCTAGATAAAGCCTGAATAGGAGAAAGGTAGTGTCAGTTTTTTCAGTAGTTAATATCTCCAGCCTTCTGACGGTGCATGTATGAATTATGTTCTGAATATTATTTAATAGCTTAGGTGAAAATACCACCTTTTACAAAACTATACAGAGTTCTGGTTGATAACACATCTAGAAATGATGTTTAAACTTAGAGCACTAACAAAAATTATTCTGAAAATAAGAATGGTTTCTTAGATCAAATGGGTCAGGACGACACAGGCATGGGCAAACCGGGCAGCTACCCAGAGCCCAGACAGAAGGGGGCCTGAAACTGGTGAAAATAAGGATTATTATGATCATTATCTCTGGTGAAGGGGGGACTGATACAGGTTTCCCTTGCTTTATGCAGGTCTTGTATGTGCAATTTCACTCTTATGTGATAACCCTTTTCGTATAAAAAGTTAGTTACATGCAACGTAAATTCACTTTTATGCGATCGGTGCAATGGAAGCCCCCAGTCAGCTGCTTTGTGCAGTGCCTTGTGAGTGACATGCACCAAAACAGGCTCCAGTGTGCACCTGTTCTCCTTACTTGTCTGAAATACGCCTTTCTGTAGTCACCATCCCCATTATTATAGTGCTCTGTGCTTGTACATGCTGTCTGTTGGTGATGAATACCAACACTGTCTTGTAAAATTGGCCAAGGTGGGCCTGGGAATCAGTACAGTCGAGGTCTTGAGACATATCCCTATTGGTGACATTGTGAAGTGGGTTCCCTTTATACGCATTCGAGCTATGCGCCATTTCCAGGAATGCACATACAGCATAAAGCGAGGGAAACCCATCCGAAAAGTTCACCCGGGGCCACCAGGGGTCTAGGTACCCTGCTGAAATGGCTACATGCCTGCAACCGTGCAACCGGCCACATACCTCTGCATTTTTTATTTTAGGTTTAAAGAACCTCCTTGACAATTTATCGCCCTTCATTTTTCCCTCTCTCCTCTCCGTTTCCTCGGATGAATCCAGAATAAAGTTGGAGGCCTTAACCAGGGTGTCCCGTTGCAAGAAAGGCACGTTCAGTAAGCTCGGCAAGTCCCCAAAGGGCCCGTGCTGCAGGCGGTACTCGACGATGTCGGCCGTCCGGGTGCCGTGCAGCTCTCCGATGGCGGCCAGCTCCTCCTCGGACGCGGCGTTGAAGGCCTGCAGGACAGCGGGCTGCTGCTCCAGGGAGAACTGCGTGCCCAGCGGCTTCTCGGGCCTCTCCGTGCTCACATCCGTGGTGGCGGCGCGGGGGCGGTCCTGCTGCGGCGCGGGGCCCAGGGTCTTCAGGCCGCTCCGACGGTGCAGGGGCTGCAGCCAGGACGCCGCCGCCGCGCCGAGGCGCAAGAGAAAGCTTCCTGGGGAAAGAGGTAGAGCACGCTGCAGTGAGCTCGCGAGGCGGCCTGAACTCCGCTCACAACGACCCTTGACCCACGCAAACCCAACTACCTTGCCGCAGCCCCACGACCCCCATGCCGCTGTGTACACAACTGCACCCCTGAGGGGAGCAGGTTCTGCTTCCGGTTCCGGAGCCTGAGGGGGAAACGTTCCGGTTCTGCTTCCGGGTCCCGACGCGACGGGAGAGGTTCTACTTCTGGTTCCGGTTCTGGAGCTCCAAGGGGGAGGTTCCGGGTCTGGTTCCGAGGCCGTGGCCATGAGGGGGCTGAGGCATGTGGGTGCGGTCACCTTCTCCCTCTCCCCTCCCCTCGCCCGCCTGCCCGCCTGGGGCGGTTTCTCCTTCCCCGCGGGATGGAGCGCGACAGCGGCAGGACGGCGCTGCTGGGGCTGCTGCGGGCGAGCGGCTCCGGCAACGCCTGCTGCGCCGACTGCGGGGCGCCAGGTGAGCCCGGCCCGGCCTCTGCTTCTCGCCTGAGGTGCCTGCGGGGTAGCTGTGGCGGGGGAGGGAGAGCCGTGCCCGAGGGGTCGCGTGTGGAGAGACCCCTTGGAGAGGAGGGGAGGGAGACGTCACCCCCATGACCAGCGAGAGGGTCCTCCCAGACCAGGGGAGGATCCTGTGGTCTCCGTTTTGCAGCCGGAAGAAGCGGGGATAGTTAGTGTCACCGTTTCACTCCGTCTGGAAACGCCCGGCTGGGATCATCGAAGCTGCAAAGCCTCCAGTCGGCGTTGCCGTAGACGACGTCACTCCGAAGACCGAACTGCTACCTCCCTCAGCATTGGGCCGTTAGGATTTTAGTGATGCTGAAGCCCAATTGACTTTGCACCTGTTAGGTCCGTTGTTGGGTTGTTTCTGAGTCGCTGGCTGGCCTGAACGGACAGGCTTCTGTCTATCGCATCATCCACGTTTATTTTTTTGCACAAGCATTTGGTAGAAGGACCAACAGATGAATGGGTCGTGATGGCAGCAGAGTCGCTTCCACATGCGCTGGGTCTGGATTTGACTCCAGCGACTGCATCGTGAACGTGGTTTTATTTTGGATGTGAATCTCAGAGACAGTTATTCCTTTGCCGGCGCATTGGTAGGCGCTGAACGGTGCTACAACCTTCCTTATTTTTATTTTTTTAGATCCTGAATGGGCTTCTTACAAACTCGGAGTATTCATCTGTTTGAACTGCTCTGGGATTCATCGCAACCTTCCTGAAATCAGCAGGGTCAAATCCCTCCGGCTTGACTTCTGGGACCATGATCTTGTAGAGGTACAGATGGGAAAGCAAGAATTCAAGTTCTCTCTGCTGCATTTTGGCATGTTGTTTTTCTGTCTCCTGATCATGACATTTTGTCAGGTCAATAAAAAACATACAGAATAACATTAATCTCTAATGTCTCTAGTGATGTCTCTAACCCCTAGTGATACATGCTCAGATTAGAACATGCTAAGAAGTGCTTATTCTCCATATTATTATGATGTTATATTTATAGAGCACCTAGGTAGGTGCAAATTGTGCTTTATAAGCACACAATGCTTATAAACCTTTCACATTTATAGGGTCTTTTCCTGGAGACTCCCAATCTCTTTTTTAACACAAATTAAACCTCACATCTTCCCACCAAGATTCACCCAAGGAACCTTGTCTGCCTATCTTCCCACCAAGATGTTGATGTATGTTATCCTCAGTCTGCAGCTGGGGCCAGAGGCCAAAAAGAAGGAGAATATTTCCTGTTAGAACAGAGGGAAAAAGAAAGGTCAAACACAAGCACAACAAGCAATTCATTCATACCTGCATGTGTGTGCAGAAGCCTGAGCAAAATAAATATGCTGCTGCCTTTGTCCCTTGTTTCATGGTATGTTTATGAAATGATACTTATTTTTCTGGTTGTCAGTCCCCCGATTGAGGAACTTCTTTTGTTTTGCAGTTTATGAAGAAGCATGGGAATCTCTGTGCAAAAGCTATCTATGAGGCAGAAGTCCCTCCTTTCTATTATGTTCCCCAGTCTAAAGACTGCCTGTAAGTTGCTGACTTGAGGGCTGCAGACTGTCAAGCTTTTGTACTTCTGCTTCTCTCTGCCTGTGTCGCCATTAGCACCATATTTTCTTGCATGCAGTATGTCAGAGAATAAGATACCTAGTTTCTGAAAGGCAGAATGGAAAAAAATAGATTTTTCTTTGTACTAGGGCTCGGTCCTTGGGCCTGCGCTGTTCAACATCTTTGTCGCTGACTTGGATGAGGGGGTGGAAAGCAAGTTATCCAAGTTTGCTGATGACACCAAACTGTGGGCTGAGGTGGGGACACC